>VDFB02058242.1:218278623-218386877 GCA_007258455.2 Sequoia sempervirens
AAAATTATAATTTTCCACTTCAATTATTGTGTAAGAATACTCATATTTGATTTGCAAATGGTCCCAAATTATTGTATCAGAGCTTCATATATCCAAAGAAATATTAATGCCTAGTTAATCCATGATAAATTCAATTTTAAACCTCCCTAATTTAATCTTGGAAATAAAATCTCATAGACCAAGATGTCATACCTATAATTTACCAAGATCTTACCTAATTTTATAATTTTAGTTCTGGTAGACAAGCTTGAGCTTGTGTAGATATATGATAATTTTTAATTACATCACTGGAGGTGTGTAGTTTTTTCGGTTTTTTTTTTTTTCAAGAATTTAAAATGCATAGTGAGCTATAAGGACATAACACATAATTGCACACTACGAAAATATTGGTTCCAAAATGTAATTGGCATGCACTAGCACCCAAAATAACAACTAGTTATAGACAAGAAACACAATGATGAGTAATTTTCATGTGCAAAGTTAGGGATACAAGATATATAAGTGAAATTTACCTATGGATATTTACTTCCTTATACTTTAAGTTATATTTCATATATATAGTTTCAAGATTTTTGAGAATTGTTTTAGATCTCTAGAAGTTATAATACAAATCATAGATTTTGGAGGATCCTATAATATTTTAGACTTAGTCAAATTTTAGTAATTAGCATGCTCCTATCATCTTGCAGTTGTCTAAAGGTAGTTGTAAGTACTCAAAATTGTCATCAAGCCTCTCCTTAGAAATAGGACCTAAATTTATGCAAGGGACAAAAAATTGGGAGGTGAAATCCCTCCCACATTCCCCAATCAAGAAATAAGATCTAAGCATAGCTAAACCAAAAACCTCTAAATTGAGAAGATAATTAGGCTCCATTACCAACACTACCCCCTACCTCTCTCTATCTCTCTATCTATTCTCTACTTTTTTCTTTATCTTCATCTCTACCTCTATCTTTCACTCTTCATATCTAACTTGGTTCTCTCTATCTCTCTCCCCTTATCTCTATCTCTCCATATTTTTACTTCTATCTCTCCCCCTCTTTATCTCTATCTCATTATTTCTCCATATCTCTCTACCCCTATATCTATTCCTCACTCTACCTCTATATATCACTTCCTCTCTCTCTACCTATATCTCTCCCTTTCTCTTTCCCCCAATATCTTTCCCAAGTTATATCTATCTCTAGATATCTCTCCCTATTTATATCCCTATCCATCCCTCTCTCTCTCCCTTTCTTCCTATCACTCCCTCTTTCTATATCTCTCTGCTTATACTCTCTCCTCTCTCTATTTATTTCCCCTAGTGACAAAAGTGAGAGGGGAAAGTCCACCCACATCCCCATCAAGAACTAAGATCCAAAAATAGTTAAAATAAAAAGCTCTAAATCAAGAAGATAATTAGGCTCCATTACCAATAAGGAGAGAAATAGACAGGAAAATAGAGATAGATATGGAGATGAAGATAGAGATAGAGAGGGATATGGAGAGATAAATAGAGAGTTAGAGGAGAGAGGATATAGAGATATTGAAGAGATAAATAAATAGAGTGAGAGATGGAGAGATAGAAAGAAATATATAGAGACAAAAAGAGATGTAGGGGTAAAGAGAGATGGAGAGATAAGGAGATAGAAATAAAAAGATGAAGATATAGAGATATGGGAGAGAGATAAAGAGGAAAACAAAGATATAGATATAAATGTCTAAGAAGAGAGAGAGAGAGAGAGGAAAAAAGAGGGGTGGATATAAAAATGGAGACATATCTAAATATAGAAAAGGGAGAGAGTAAGATAGACATAGAGGTGAGAGGGAGAGGAATATAAATAAATATATAGAGATAGACAAAGGTAAAAGGAGATATAAAAATGGAGAGATAGGGATAGGGATATAGATGGTGAGATAGAGTGATAGAGAGAGAGAGAGAGAACAAAATATATAAAGAGAGGGGGGAGATAGAGAAAATATATATAAAGAGAGAGATAGAGGGAGATAGAGATAAAGGTATAAAAAGGGAGAGATAGGTAGAGAGGGAGAGAGAGAAGTGTGTGGAGAGAGGGAGAGATAGATCAATATATATAGAGGGAGAGGGAGAGAAAGAGACAGATAAACGAAGATATATATATATATAGAGAGAGAGAGAGAGATCGAGAGATAGAGAAATAGAGGTAGAAAAAGATATGGATAGAAAGGGATGGAAAGGAGTGTAATGTCCCCTTCCATTTGACGAACGAAAATATTATTAGCTTATTTAATTCCTGTAAGCTAATAATTAAAATTTATGTATTATTTATTAATTAATAATGTTATATTGTAAAAAACAAAGATTTAATGATGTTAATTAATTAATTATCCTTTATAAAGTCCAAAGTGGTACTTTATTATAATTTCCTGCCTAAAGTGAAATATTAAACTATTTAAATCTTCTTGGGAAGTTATTTATGGGGAGCTTATAAAAAGATGTTGGAGAAGGAATTATTCATTATTGGAGTTTTATTTTCTTTGTTGTAAGCTTTCGAGCTTGAGACTTCTATGGTTTTGGTGGTGAAAAGATTCTACCCTAGCCAGTTCAGAGGGGAAATCATATAGGTTTTCCAGATTGAGCATAGACCAAATTTGAGAAAATAAAATTGATACAAGGAGTAGCTGTGCAAGGGTTTGAAAGGGAAGAAAATGTTACATCTTTGATTTTTGTGGGTTCCTTTCTCTAGGCCTAGAAAAGCATTAAAGTTGGAGTTTTTTATTTCATTCAAGTTTGTAAGAGGGCATGGTTATTTGGAAAACCCTAGGCATTGCATTTTAAGAGTATTCTAGGCCAAAACGTGTTGATATTTGGGTGAGTTTATTGGATGATATTGCTAGGTCATAGGTCTTTTGAATTATTTTTCCATCTTCAAATAGGGTGCTATAATCTTCTTAGATGACAATGGGTGAAGTACAAGGTTAGCATAGCATGAATATCCAAAAGGGAGTCGCAGGTTTAAGATAGTTCAAATACCCTTGTTTCCTCATTTAAAGAAGCCTAACTCTATAGTGGTGTGAGTGTTCTTAGTGGAGGGTGTGAGTCTTTGTGCCCTAAATGCAACTCCATTCAACCTCTTGTACATTATAGAATCCATACGTTAAATTCTAGAAGTGTATGTTGGTCATAAAAGGGGGCACCAGGATTTCTGGAGGTTGGATGTTGGTGATTTCTGAGGGCATTTACCATCTACAAATTGTTGTTAGTTGTTTCAAACTTGGAGCAATATTAATCAAGTTCCATATTCCTCTCAAATTCATGTCAAATATTGTTCTCATTCTGAGTGATAAATAGTGAAATCATATGTGTTTGTTGTTACTCAATTGATGTCTGCAAATAAGGGTTTGTTAGTGTCTATTCAAGGTTTGAGTTAATGGTAGGAGTCAGGTATGTTGTCCTTGTGTCTTCTGGTGCATACTCCTCTTGTAATCTATGTATTTAAACTTTCGGAAAGTCTGAACCAGTCTGTAAATTAATTCTAAAAGTTGTAATTATTGAGTACTCTCTGTTGTAGATGAACTAGGCTTTGCAAATCTAAACATTTTGCAAATACTATTTGGTCGATGACATTGTGTCTCTAGATAAATTCCAGAAGCAATTTCTCACTTACAGTAGATCTATCATTGCTAATGTATAAGTCTAATACAAGTTTCTAATGAATGTACTAACCTGATATAACTTTTTGAGCATATGTATGCTATTAAATTCACCTTGTATGAATTCTTATCAGTGGTATTCATGCATGTATTTGACTGTAACAATCATTAAGAAAATATTATTTTGTTAAGTTTGATAAAGTACAATATCCATCAAATTGGGAAAACAATTGCAAAATTTCAAACTCACTTGGAAGGTACTTTATAGTGGTATCAGAGATTATGATTCTATCAACCTATAGGGTTTCATGAGTGACCAAGAAAAATGGTACTATAATAGGGAAATCAAGAAATAGGGGGAACCAACACAAGTTCCTGAAGGGGAAACAACGTTAGATATTTTTGGTAATTCACTGGGAATCTTTGTTAGGTAGTGGAATTGACTCCTCTATAGGAGGAGGCACTCATATAGAGGTTGAGATAAGTGAAAGGAGAGAAGAACATAGAAGAGAAGAACCCAATGGGGAAGCACTCCTCACTGTACTACTCACAGATCAAAGGGAAACAAATCAAATAATGACACAAATGATGGAGTTAATGACGTGAACGATGCTCAACAATAATAACAACCAAAATGGAGGAAATAATGGTTGGGGAGATAATTTGGTTAATAACCAAACACTAAATTTTCAGACTATTCATGTGGGCTCAAGGCCTTTGATTCTAGTCTTCCCACCTAGGGTTGAGCCATAGAAGGATAATAAACCCACATTGATTGAATTACAAGAAAAACTTAGACAGGATTGGCTTGATGTAGGACTTGGTTTTCAACATGATATTTCCCTCTGGGATTACATTGATTTGAGAATGAGACATAGACCCAACAAGGGTAATCATGAGCATCACAATGACCTTAGAAGGAAAGTTGGTCAATTGAGTTTTCCTTATTATGATGGGGTAGGGAAAACATCAGCATGAGCTTGGGTTCAGAAAGTTGACACTTATTTCCAGTTAAACCCTATGCCCAAAGATGAAGCAATCAAATACACTACCATACACTTAGATGGAATTTCTCATGAATGGTGGCATCACGGAATGGTCACAATGGGCCATGACAAAATCACCTTTTATGTTGAATTCATTGAAATATTGACTAAGAGGTTTGATGTTAAGGATCTTGAACTCCATTTCAAGGAGTTAGCTCAATTAAAATAGTGGGGTTCGTTGGATAATTATATTGTTGATTTCCAAGACTTGCTATTTTAGTCACCAATATCTTAGAAAGAAGGTTGCTAGTCTTTTTCATGGATGGGTTGATGGATCCCTTGAGAGGCTAGGTCAAAGCTCTCAATCCAAGATCATTACATAAGGTGATAAAAAAAGCTAGGGATATGGACTCTGCCAACTTGAAGAAAAAAATTTAGTCTAAGGGTTCTACATCATAGAAGGATAAGAGCAAGAAACCTTTTTCAAAAAAATTGGCCCAAGAAAAAAAAAAATGGATGATGAGACTCACCAAGAGTTGAGAAGAAATAAACTATGCTACACTTGTAGAGAACCATGGGAACTAGGACACAAATGTCTTGGTAAGGGAAAGGTGCACTATATTGAGATTGTTTTAGAAAGTGAGGAGGATGAGAACCTCTAACATAATCAGGGTAGTGAGCAAAGTGCATTATAGGACGATCAGTTGGATATCAATAAGACACCACCTAAAGGGGTGATGGATGGTACACTTTCTACTATGTTGAGTACTCCTAGATTCAACTCTTTCAAAGTTTGAGGAATGTTGTAGGGTCAGAGGATTACAGTTTTGATTGATAGTGGGGCCATCCACAATTTTACTAACTCTGCTATGGTCACCAGGAAAGGTTTGTAGACTGAAGATCATGAGGGATTCAAGTTATGGTTGCAGATGGGTATTAGATTTCTTGCACATAGAAGGTTCCTCAGATGAGCATTACAATTGGTAACTATATAGTTACTAATGATTTCTATGTGGTTGACCTTGGTGACACCAATGCTATTTTGGGTATTCAGTGGTTGCACTCACTTTGGAAGTATTCTCAAAACTTCTAGACTATGGAGTTCACATTCAAGATAGATGGTAGGAAAGTGGTATTCAGAGGTATGTCTAATAGATCTCCTAAAGTAGTTTCAACCAAATGTATGGAGAGCATCTTTATACATTGTGATGTTTCTTGGGAAGCATAGTGTCTAATCTCCTCCAAGGCTATGGATAGTGGCCCTAAACTTTATCTGAATTATTTGTAGGAAGTATTGAGTAGCTGCAATATAGTTTTTAGTGATATTCCTCTGGGTAGACCACTAGACATAGGCTTTGAACATACAATTGAGTTGGAGGAAGGGGCTAAGCTAATTATCAACACCCCCTACCGACATCCCAAGAAATTAAAGGATGAGATTGAAAAGGCTATCAAGGAACTACTAGATATGGGACACATCAGGCCAAGTTTGAGTCCTTTTGCATCTTTTGTAATTTTGGTCAAAAAGAAGGATGTGACTCTTAGAATGTGTATCAATTACCATGCATTGAATAAAAAGACAATCAAGAATAGGAATATGATTCTCAGGATCAATGAATTGTTAGATGAATTGCATGGGGATGTCTACTTGTCTAAGATAGACCTCAGATCTGGATACCATTAGATTAGAGTGCAGGATTAGGATATACATAAGATAGCTTTCAGGTGCCACTGTGGGAATTATGAGTTTTTGGTTATGCCATTTGGTTTGACCAATGATCTTGCAACATTTCAGTCTTGCATGAATCACATCTTTAACAAACAGTTGTGGAAGTTCCTCTTGGTATTTTTCAATGATATATTGATATATAACAAAACTTGGGAGGTCCACCAAAAGCATTTGGATGAAGTGTTGGGAATAATGGAGACACAATCACTATATGCCAAGGCATATAAATTTGAGTTTGGGATGAAGGATATTTTTTATTTGGGTCATATCATCAGTGCACAAGGAGTACAGGTGCATCAAGAGAAGATCCAAGCAATTTTAGATTGGCCACCACTGAAGACTCTCACAGGGTCACGGGGGTTCTTTGGTCTATGTAGTTACTACTTGCGGTTCGTCAAGGGGTTCTCTCAACTTGGGGCACCACTCACTAACCTCACTAAGAAGGGTGCTTTTAGATGGACTAGTGAGGCACAAAAATTCTTTGACAAGTTGAAGGAGGTCATGAGAACATGTCTTGTGCTAACATTGCCATATTTTACCCAACCCTTTGTATTGGAATGTGATGCATCAGGCGAAGGAATCGATGTAGTATTAATGCAGAATAGGCATCCCATTGCCTTTGAAAGTAGGAAGCTCAAAGATGTAGAGAAGGTATATTCTATATATGACAAGGAAATTCTTACAATCATGCATGCATTAGCAAAGTTCAGGCAATACTTGGTTGGAAAGTTATCTTTGGTCATTGAAATAGATCATAACAGTTTGAAGTACTTTCTGCAATAGAAGAACTTGAATGAGTGCCAACAAAAGTGGGTTAGAAAAATCCAGGCATATGATTTTTTCCTTGAGTACGTAAAGGGAAAGAATAATACAATTGTCGGTGCTCTTTCCAAAAAGCCTATTTTTTGCTCCTTGTTTGAGATTTCAACAGATTGGAGAGCTCTTCTATTAGTTGAGTACTCCAAGAATATTTTTTCCTGCAAATTGATGGATGGAAAAATGCAAGATGATAGGTATAAGGTAGTATATGACATCATTTACTACAAGGATAGGATTTTCTTGGTTCTAGAATCTAAGTTGAAGGAGAAAATAATGAGAGTTGTGCATGACACTCCTTTGGTCGGACATCTTGGGTTCTTTAAGACCTATAGGTAGATAAGAGAAAGGTTCTCTTGGAGAGGCCTCAAGGGTGATGGCATACAACATGTTCGAGAATGCACTACTTGTTAACAAAACAAGGAAAAGCACATTTTTCCCGTTGTCTTATTGCATCCCTTGCCTATTTTAGATTAGAAATGGGACAGTATATCAATGGACTTCATCACCAATCTTCCTAAGGTACAGGGTAAAGATTGCATTTTTGTTGTGGTTGACTGGTTAATGAAATTTTTTCATTTTATGGCTATCTCATCAAAATATAAGGCACCTCAAGTGGTAGATTTGTTCTTTAGGGAGGTATTCAAGTTACATGGGTTACCAAAGAATATTTTTTAGTGACTGGGATAACTATTTTATTAGTGATTTCTTGTAGGAATTATTCAGGTTATCAAGTATAGAAATAACCCCTAGCACCAACTATCACCCTCAAACAAACGGGCATATAGAGATAGTGAACACGTGGATTGAGGGTTATCTATGTAATTATGTTGCAGGGTAGTAGAGAGCTTGGTTCAAATGGTTGCATTTAGGTGAGTATTGCTATAATACAACCTATCATATGTCCATTGGTATGTCATCTTTCAAAGAATTATTCAGATACGGGGCCTATTCATTTTTGGATGTGGCATTCTATGATAGTTGGGAACCTAAGGCAAAGGACTGGATACAAGAAAATCAAGATATCCTTAAGTCACTTAAGGATAATCTGTACCACACTTAGAATCAACAAAATGTGTATGCATATAAATACAAAACTAAGCATACTTTCAAGGTTGGATATTTGGTCTATCTTCGTCTTCAACCATATAGGAATTCCTCCTTGAAGAGGAGTGGTGTCGATAATTTGAGACTGATATTTTATGGGTTGTATAAGATCATCAAGAGAGTGGGTGAGGTGGCTTATGAGTTAGAGTTACTAGAGACAAGCAGGATCCAATTTTTGTTTCACATTTCATGCCTCAAGAAGGAACTTGGAAAAAAGGTTGTGGTTTCAACTGAGTTACCCCCACTTGATGAAGAGGGTAAGCTAGTTCTAATTCCAGATGATATTTAGGATGTGCACTAGAGGAAGTTGAGGAATAGTACAATAAAGAAATATCTTATCAGATGGAAGGATCTTCCTGGAGAAGATGCCACCTGGGAGAATGAAGAGATCCTTTAGCACCCTAATCTGAAATTGCTTGTGTGCAAACAATTCTAGGAAGGGAAGAGTATAATGTCCCCTTCCATATGACGACCAAAAATATTATTAGCTTATTTAATTCCCGTAAGCTAATAATTAAAAGTTGGGAATTATTTATTAATTAATTAATGTTATATTGTAAAAAGAAAATATTTAATAATGTTAATTAATTAACTATCTTTTATAAAGTCCAAAGTGAGACTTTATTATAATTTCCTGCCTAAAGTGAAAAATTAAATTATATTTTTGGGTGGTTATTTCTCGGGAGCTTATAAAAAGATGTTGGAGAAGGAATTATTCATTATTGGAGTTTTATTTTCTTTGGTATGAGCTTTCAAGATTGAGACTTCTAGGGTTTTGGTGGTGAAACGATTCCACCCTAGTTAGTTCAAATGGGAAATCGTATAGGTTTTCCAAATTGAGTTTCATTGCAAATTGAATGGTCTTCTTCATCTAGACCAAATTTGAGCAAAAAAAATTGATACAAGGAGCAGTTGTGCAAGGGTTTGAAAGGGAAGAAAATGTTACATCTCTAATTTCCATGGGTTCCTTTCTCTAGGCCTGGAAAAGCATTCAAGTTGGAGTTTTTTTATTTCATTCCAGTCTGAAAGAGGGCATGGTTATTTGGAAAACCCTAGGCATTGCATTTTAATTGTATTCTAGTCCAAAATGTGTTGATATTTGGGTGAGTTTATTGGATGATATTTCCAGATCGTGGGTCTTTTGACTTATTTTGACATCTTCAGACAAGGTTCTATAATCTTCTCAGATGACAATGGGTGAAGTACAGGGTTAGCATGGTGTAAATATCTAGAAGGGAGTCATAGGTTTAAGACAATTCAAATACCCTTGTTTCCTCATTTAAAGAAGCCTTTTGTAGTGGTGTGAGTGTCCTCAATGGAGGGCCTAACTATTTGTTCCCTAAACACAACTCTATTCAACCTCTTGTGCATTATATAATCCACGCATTAAATTTTGGAAGTGTATGTTGGTCATAAAAGGGGGTGCTTGGACTTATGGAGGCTAGATGTTGGTGATTTATGAGGGCATTTACCATCTAAATTTTTTGTTAGTTGTTTCATATCTAGAGCGATCTTAATCAAGTTCCATATAACTCTCAAATTCATGTCAAATATTGTTCTCAATCTAAGTGATAAATAGTGAAATCATATGTGCTTGTTGTTACTCAGTTTATGTCTACAAATAGGGGTTTGTTAGAGTCTATTCAGGGTTTATGTTCATGGTAGGAGTTGGGTATGTTGTCATTATGTCTTATGGTGCATACTCCTCTTATAATTTTTGTATTTAAACTTCTAGAATGTCTAAACCAATATGCAAATTAACTCTGAAAGTTGTGATTGTTGAGTACTTTCTACTCTAGGCAAATTGGGCTTTGCAAATGTAAACACTCTACAAATATTGTTTGGTCAATGACACTGTGTCTCCAGATATACGCCAGATGCAATTTATTGCTCACAGTAGATCTCTCATTGTTAATGTATAAGTATGATACAAGTTTCTAATGAATGTATTGACCTGATATAACTTTTTGAGCATCTGTATGTTATTAAATCTGCCTTGTATGAATTCTTATCAATAGTATTCATGCATGTATTTGACTGTAACAATAATTAAGGCAAAGTTGTTGTATTAAGTTTGATAGAGTAGAATATCCATCAAACTGGGAAAATAATTGAAAAATTTCAAACTCTCTTGGAAGGTACTTTACAAGGAGTAAAAGGAAGATAAAGAGAGACAAATAGAGATATAGAGATATATAATAGGAGATATGGAGTAAATACAAGAGAGGTAGAGATAATTAGATATAGATAAATATGGAGAGGGATATGAAGATAGAGATGGAGGGGACAAGAGTGAGAGAAAGGACGTGATAGAGACAGGTAATAGAGAGAGAGGTATAGAGATAGGGAGAGATAGAGAGAGATAGGGATGGAGAAATAAGGAGTGTGGGGTAAGTGAAAAAAGATGGGGGGGCCAAAAAGGGGTCTTAAGTGTGAATTTTTTTGAAATCGGAAATCTGGACCTTGGATTAGAAGTGGGGATAGTTACACTCAAAATTTTAGAAGCAACAAAAAAAATGTTTGTAGTGCTTCAAGAGTCTACTTTCTAAACTACTAATTTTTTAAAATGGTAGAGATTAATGGGTTAAAGAACCACAAAATTGAGGTGTTGTTTTGTGAAAAACATAACAGCACCTTTTGACTCCCTCAAAAAGGCCCTTTTTGTATTTTAATCGCTTTGGAGAAATTAGCTAACAATAGTAGTGCCTGATTTTTGATAATTTTTAATGAATATTTGATTTTTTATTTTCCGAAGTGGACCACATCCCAAAAACATAATTTTGGTCGTGCTACCTCTATAATTTTTGATAACTAATTGAAAAACAACTTTTTTTAATATGTTTAGAATGGATTCTAGTTTATAAAAATGTAATTTATTTGAAATTTCAATGAACGGTTAAAAAATAAAGTAAAAATACCAAACATATGTTTTTAATAAAAAAACATACATACAAACAAAAAAAATTAAAGATGAAAGCCTTAACATTGTCAAAATGTGAAAAAAATTACATCGTTAAATAGCTAAGAGAGAGCCTAACATTACCCATGTGTTTGATTTACTCGACTTGAAACACATGTAAACTTGATGCTTAGCACAAACAAGATTAGGTGAAATCCTATAAAATATGCAAAAACACATCTTTGGATGTTGGGAAGGAACTCCAAGCCTTTGGGTTGGAAATCCAAAGCAAATCCCAAGCCTAAGGCTTGGGGATTCCCAAAGCAAGATATAACAAAAGCATATTATAACACACTTGCGTTATCTCTTGTTTTGTATTTTTCTTCCTTTTACAAATTTTTTCCAGGTATGTTTCTCAAGCTTGACATAATGTGAGCGTGATATAACACGCTCATGTTATGTCTCACTTGGAATTGTTTATGTGCAAGTTTTTAATTTTATGTTTGATGTATGTTATATGTTTGTATATATATTTGTATGTATGTATGTAGGTATGTATTCTTGTATGCATTCTTGTATGTATGTATGTATGTATGTATGTATGTATGTATGTATGTATGTATGCTTGTATGTAGGTATGTATCAATTTATGCTTGTATGTATGTATGTATGTATGCCTATATGTATGTATGTATGTATGTATGCTTATATGTATGTATGTATGTATGTATGTATGTATGTAAGTATGTAAGTATGTATCTATGTATGTATGCATGTATGTAAGGGTTTTGGGTTTAGCGTATATAAGGGTGAGGGTATAAGTTATAGGGATCAGGATTGAGGTTTCTAGGTTTAGGTTTTAGTGTATAGGGTTGAGGGTTGAGGGATTAAGGATTAATTAATAGGTTGAGGGTACAAGGTAGAGGGTAGAGGGTTGAGGGTTTACAGTTGAAGCATAATATTCGGCTTGTTGAGCATGTAAGGTATAGGGATTAGAGTTTAGGATATTGGGTTTAGGGTTTACAATATGGATTGAGGGTATAGGGAATAGGGAAGGGTTGAGAGTGTATTGTTTAGGTTTTAAGTATAGGGTTGAGAGAAAATATTCAGGAGTTTAGGGTATAGGGTGAGGTTATAGAATTGCCTAGGGATAGTGATGTTTTTGTAGGTGTAAGGGTTCAGGGGAGTTTAAAGTATAGGAGTTGAGATTGAGGATTAGGAGGCTTAAAGTATATGGTAGGATAGGGTTGAGGTTAAGGGTTGAGTTTATTTAGGAATAATATTTCAAGTTGAATATCTAAAAGTCTCAGGATTCAGGTTTGGTTGAGGTATAAAACATGCCTTATGGATGAGAGTTGGTCCCAAGGGAGTTTAAGGCATAACTTATAGGAGTTGAGAGTATTATAGAGGTACCAGAAGGGTAGGAGGTTTGAGGGTTGAGGATAATAATGAGAGTTGAGTCTCCAACGTTAGAAGTGTGTATAAATTATAAGTCCATTAGAGGTTTAAGATAGTGGGTTGATAAGTTAGGGATTAAAATATGGTTGAGGTTAAAGGTTGTAGGAGTGTAGGAGTTTACAGGGTTTAAGATTTGGCTGTTTGGGGTTGAGGGTTTAGGAGTTTTAAGTGTTTAGGGATTAGGGTTGAGTATTGAGGGTTGAGGGTTTAGGGTTGATTTTTTAGGGCATAAGGGTTTATTGGTTTATGAGTTGAGGGTTTAAGGGTTGAGGGTTTAAGGGTTGAGGGATTAGGGGTTGAGGGTTTAGGGTTTAGGGTTTAAGGATTTCAGGTTTTAGGGATTAAGATTTAAAGGTTGATGGATTAGGTGTTAAGGGTTGAGGGTTGAGGGATTATGGTTTGAGGTATAGTGTCGAGGATTAAATTTTTATGGATAGGGTTTAGGGTTTAAGGGTTGAGGATTTAAGGGATTTGGGTTTAAGGGATGAGGGTTAAGAGATTAGGGTTTAAGGTACAAGGTCAGTGTATTAGGGTTGAACCTGGTTTAATGTATAGGGTAGAGGGTTTGAGGGTTTATGGTTTAAGGGTTGAGGGTTTATTGGTTGAGGGTTGAAGGATTAGGGTTGAGGGTTGATGGTTGAGGGTTGAGGGTTTAATGTCTAGGGTTGAGGGTTGGCGGTTGAGGGTTGAGGATTTAAGGTATAGGGTTAAGGGATTAGGGTTGATTGTCTAATGTATAAGGTAGAGGGTTAAGGGTTGAGGGCTTAGAGTTTAAGGGTTAAGGGTTCAAGGATTAGGGTTGAGTGTATAATGTATAGGGTAGAGGTTTTATAGTTGAGAGATGAGTTTTGAGATATTAAGGGTTTAAGGGTTGAGGGATTAAGGGATTTTGGTATAGGATCGAGGGATTAAGGTTGAGAGTTTAATGTATAGGGTAGAGGGTTGAGGGTTGAGGGTTTAAGGGATTGAGGGTTTAAGGTATAAGGTTGAGGGATTAGGGTAGAGGGTAAAGGGTAGGGGGTAGAGGGTAGAGGGTTTAAGGGTTTAAGGGTTGAGGGTATAGGGTTCAAGGATTAGGATTGAGGGTTGATTGTTAAGGGTTGAGGGTTTAAGGGTGCAATGGTTGAGGGTATAGGGTTGAGGGATTAGGGTTGAGGGTCCAATGTATATGGTAGATGTTTGAGAATTGATGGTTTAGGGTTTAATGTATAAGGTAAAGGGTTGAGGGACTAGGATTGAGGGTTGAGGGATTAAAATTCAGGGTTGAGGGTTAAGGGATTAATTGTTTAAGGGTTGAGGGATTAAGGGTTTAAGGTTTGAGGGTTTAAGAGTTGAGGGATTAAGGGTTTAAGGGTTGAGGGTATTATGGTTTAAGGGTTGAGAGATTAGGGTTGAGGGTTGAGGGTTGAGGGTTGAGGATCCAATGTATAGGGTAGAGGGTTTAATGTATTGGGTAGAGTTTTGAGGGATTGAGGGTTTAAGGGTTAAGGGTTGAGGGTTGAGGGTATAGGGTTGAGGATCCAATGTATAGGGTAGAGGGTTGAGGGATTAAGGGTTTAAGGGTTGAGGGTTTAAGGGTTGAGGGATTAGGGATGAGGTTTTGAGGGTTTAAGGGTTGAGGGGTTAGGTTTGAGAGATTAGGGTTTAGGGTCCAATGTATAGGGTAGAGGGTTGAGAATTCAAGGTTGAGGTATTAGGGTTAAGAGATTACGGTTTAGGGACCAATGTATAGGGTAGAGGGTTGATAATTGAGGGTTGAGGATTTAATGTATATGGTAGAGGGTTGTAGGATTAAGGGTTTAAGGGTTGAGGGATTAAGGGTTGAGGGATTAAGTGTTTAAGGGTCGAGGGATTAGGGTTGAGGGTTGAGGGATTAGGGTTTAGGGTCCAATGTATAGGGTAGAGGGTTGAGAATTGAGGGTTGATGGTTGAGGGATTGGGGTTGAGGATCCAATGTATAGGGTAGAGGGTTTAATGTATAGTGTAGAGGGTCGAGGGATTACAGGTTTAAGGGTTGAGGGATAAAGAGTTTAAGGGTTTAGGGATTAGGGTTTAGGGTTGAGAATTGAGGTTTTAAGCCTAGTTTAAGGGTTGCGGGTATAGGGATTAGGGTTTAAGGGTTTAGGGTTTAGGGTTTTAAAGAGTTTGAGGTTGAGGGAATAAGGTAGAGGTTGAGGGATTAAGGAGTTTAAGGTTGAGGTTAGAGGATTAGGGTTGAGAAGTTTAAGGGTTTTAAGGTTGAGGAATTACAAGGTTGAGAATTAGGGTTTAGGGTCCAATGTATAGGGTAGAGGGTTGAGAATTGAGGTTTTAATGGTTTTAGGGTTTAAGGGTTGAGGTTATAGGGTTTCAAGTATAGGGTTGAGGGATTAGGGTTGAGGATCCAATGTATAGGATAGAAGGTTAGAAATTGAGGGTTGAGGGTTCAATGTATAGGGTAGAGGGTTGAGGGATTAAGGGATTAAGGGTTGAGGGATTAAGATTTTAAGGGTTGATGGTTTAAGGGTTGAGGGATTAAGGGTATAGGGTTGAAGGTATAGGGTTGAGGGATTAGGGTTGAGGGATTACGGTTTGAGGATCCAATGTATAGGATAGAGGGTTGAGAATTGAGGGTTGAGGGTTTATAGTATAGGGTTGAATACAATGAAGAGGGAACATATTATTACTTGTGTCATTGTGTTGAGGGAAAAAGGAAATTGGAGGCCCTAGTTATAGATGGAGAACATCAAATACCCTACAGGCTTGATGGTTGTTACTAGAACATGGCTTAGAAGGTACCCATATAAGAGTGTTAATGTTTGGTTGTTTCAGGACTTTGAAATAAATCAAAAGATTCTTCATTACTCAAACCTTATCCTTGCATCAAATTTTTATTTGATCAAATATGGGGCAGAGCTTTGAAGAAGAACTTGTGTAAGGTGTGTGAGTCTGACCATGAGGCAATACTTGACATAACAAATAGTAGAGCAGACCTAGACGGTTCATTGGATTAATTTTTCAATGTACACATTGAATTTGCAAAGTCATGTTATTGATATTAGTGTATTGTAGTTGATAGTTAGAGCTTTCAATATCACATTTCAACTTTACTTATGTTTTGGTTCCAAATTTCATATGGCATAGGAAAGACTTATTGCCCCTCTTTAAGTTAAATTTTCTCTTCTTTTTTTTCTACTATATTTTTACACATATACGAAACATTATGGGTAGATTATATACATATTTATGGTAACTTGTTCAATTTTGTGTGGTACTTGTATGATATACACTCTAATGTACCCATGAAAAGTAATGAAAAAGGATCATTAATGATATAATGTGTTGGAGATTAGCATCAAGGTACATTCATATTTTTAGAAAAAGATGAATCATTTGCAATAACCATATTATGTTTTTGATAATGTAAGCATTATTTATAGGGTGTTGTACCCTACATAGAGAGCCCCAAAGGCCAAGCAGTCCAAATAAAAAAAACATTATCTAAAACACCAAACCAAAAAATACCTAATAAAACACAGATGGAGACTAACAGCACACATGGACCTAAAAAAAACTAGCAAAAAACTAGTTGGCCTTCTCCCAATTCTTAGATAGCAGCTAAACCATATCATCACAAACCCACTCCTAGCGGTCCTCGGTCTTCTTTATCCCCATTTCATCCTTCATGGCAGTCGATAGGTTACTAGTGACATAGTGGATCATTTTGACTGTGATGTAGGTCAACCCAAGGAGCTTTTTGTCCAATATGTCAAGTCTATTTCTCATCATACCAATCTCCTCCTTGTTGCTCATAGTGTAGATGGGATCATTCTGCTCCATCTCTGGCAGCTCAGACAAATGGGAGGCTGAACCCTCCTTCTGAGGTAAATCACTATCAAGAACTGAGGAGGGACCTCTAGTTTTCTCCTCATCCCCGTCCACCGACACCTCTTCCACATCATTGCCTGTGCTATTAGAAAACTCCTCTTCAGTATGCAAATCTCAAATCTACACTTTTTTCTTATTTTTAGCCAGCTTGCCAAAACACCTAATGATGGCGTCGCAACCAATAACCAGGGTCTCCGCAACCACTATGTCACCCAAGGAATCCTTACTCACCACATTCTTTCCTTTATTAAGAGGCACCTTCTCCTGCTTACCTTTCTTATTCATTCCAGGCTTACCAAGGGTCTTAGAGGGGTAGAATTTAGATCACATAGGCTAACAACCGCACTGGTCTGGGAAACACCATCAACAGTCTTAAGCTTTTTAGCAGTAGGTTTGGGTTTCTCAGAAAGGGTCGGGTGATTCTTTCTGACAGGGCCTTTGGACTCAGCTGGGGACAAGTTGGGCATGGTGGGGGGCTCAATTACCTCAATATGAACAGTTGATATAGATTTTAGAGGGAAAAAATCCAAGTGTAAATGGTAGAGTCTTAGGATAAGACACTGATGGAGAGGTAAAGGAGTAGATTCATTATGGTTAGCAACAGCTGAAGTAATACATTTTTCAACTAAATTTTCCAGGTCCATAAGCAGGTAGAAGGGAAAGCTCATAAGAACTTTATGCCTAAGATGATTTAACAAGGGAAAATGGTAGTAGTAAAAAGTCTTGTACCTTCCTTCAATCATAATATACTTTATCAGAGCAAGGTACACCTGGTTCCAAGGTTGTGAAAGCGCCTCCCATTCGAACCCAAATTGGTTGTGCACCAGTTCCTCCTCTCCCAAAATATTATTTTTTTTCTTCATTTTATTATTGATATTTTTAAGATTCTACTCTATGATAGGATAATCATGTGCTTCTATTTATTTAGTTTCAATTGTAAAGCTCATATTTAGATTTTATCCAAGTTGATCAGCAATAGTAAATAAAATCATAATCTTCAACAACTAATTCATTTAAGCTTTCATTTACATAAACTAGTTAGAATTTGTAAACCTTAGATTTGAACGTCTTATTAGCATTCACATAAGAAATTCCATTAACTACTCATTCTTCCAAATCCTTCACCACTCTCCATACTCTTTGATCGGCTCAAAGATCTTGTTTTCCACCCCTGCATGCTGGAACATTCTTGGCTACATTGCACCAACGATTTCTCTTAGGAGACCAAAATGTGAAAGGGTAGAAAAATTTGATGATTTGTTACTCAAAAATCATGGACTTAGAAACATTTCATCTAAATGTACAAGATCATGTAGGACCCCTCTATAATAACCTCTCTCATTTTTTCATATCTTTGATCTATTTTCTTATGGTGACAAGTTTTTAGTCAATGGAAAAAGCGTCAGATGCATGCAGTGTAAAGTTGCAAGGTGGTATAATTTTCATTATGTTTGTCATGTGGAAAAAAAAAAATTCAAAACATCTGAATGCATAGGCTTATGCTAGGAAAGGTCCTATTTCGCACCCCAACATACTGAAACCTTTTGAGGTACATTGCACCAACGATATCTCTTAAGAGACCAAAGTGAAAAAGGGAAAAAAAATTTGATGAGCTATTACTCGGAAACCATGGCACTCAAAAACATTTTGTATGAAGGTACATGATCACATAGGGCCCCTCTACAATAAATTATCTCAGTTTTTGATATCTCCAGTCCATTTTCTCATGGTGACAAGTTTTCAGTTGATGGAAAAAGCGTTAAATACATGCAATATAAATTTGTAAGGTGGTAATTTTTGTTGTGTTCATCGTGTGACCAAACCGATAGTTCCAACACATACTAATGGGTAGATTTATTATAGGGAAGGCCCTATTTCGCACCCAAACATGCTAGAACAGTCTAAGCTACATTGCACCGATGATATCTCTAAAGAGACCAAAGTGCAAAGGGGAAATTTTTTTTGACAAGCTATTACTCAAAAACCATGGCACTTCGAAACATTTCATTTGAAGGTATAGGATCATTTAAGGCCCCTCTACAATAACCTCTCTCATTTTTTGATATCTTCGATCCATTTCCCTGTGGTGATGAGTTTTCAGTTGATGGAAAAAGTATCAAATGCATGCAGTGTAAAGTTGCAAGGTGGTGTAATTTTTGTTTTGTTCATTGTGTGACAAAACTGACAATTCCAACATGTCTATATGGGTAGTTTTATGCTAGGGAAGGTCCTATTTTGCACCCAAACATGCTAGGGAAGGTTCTGAGCTACATTGCACTAGTGATATCTCTTAAGAGACCAAAGTGAAAAAGGGAAATTGAGCTTCAAAAATATGGAGGGGTTTCATTCATGAATTTCCTCTCATGGAATGTTCAAGGTCTGACAAACCTCTCCAAAAAGTGTTCTGTTAGGGATACCTTGTGTAAGTATTCTAGTATTGAAGTGCTTTGTCTCCAAGAAGTTAAAATTTCTGGTTTTTTGCTTGTTGCAGCTTGTCACTCTATTTGGCCAGCCATTAAAATGTTTTGTATTGCTCATGATGTTGGGCATGGCAAAGTTGTCACCCTTTTGTCCCCACAGTGGAACTTTTGTGTGGTCAACCATGGGTCTGATCCCACTCATCAGCTCGTCTGGATCCTTCTCAACATTGATAATCATTCCTTTGGGATTATTAATGGCTACACTTCTAATGATGTTGTGGAACGTACTTTGCTCTGGTGTTGGATTGTTGATTCATTGCTAGTTGCTACTTGGATACTGTGTGGGGATTTCAATATGGTTAAGATGGTACCTTGCCATTCAGATGGACAACTGACGAAAGGGAGGTGTGATTTTACATGTGCAATAAATTGGGTCTCTTTGATCCCAATATTGGTCGTTGCCATTCTCATTCTCTCTAACACACTTGGTGTAATTACAGAGCCGGGTCTGACATAATATTTAATTGCCTTGATCGTGCCATGATCTTGACTCAATATTTTTCCTCTTTTGATAGCTCTTCTCTCTCGATTAAGTTGTTAGTGGATTTGACTTTCTCAAACCACTTCCCCACTTCTTTTCGCATTGAATGGGAGACTCGACAGCCTCACACGTGTAAAACTCATTTTTTTTAAACACATCTTCACTCTGCCATAAGCCTACCCTAGCCCACATTCGCAGAGTCTAGAATTTGGAGTGCAGGCCAACTCATCATACATGTTGGATTACTTGGTGCAATGATGCTATCACTCGCATAGCTATATTTTTTGTGCATTTATGGGTTCCAGTTGGCTATCTTTCACCGACGGTCTTACAAGGCTACCACCACTGACCTTTGCTCAACTACTGAGGATTTGGTGGCCAACCCTCTTTCTCCATCATTGCAAGTTAGGGTGGCAGAATTAAAGCACAAAAAGTAAGTTGTAGACAATTATACTGCTAGAGGTGCATAGATCAAAGCCTAGTTACATTGGTTAAACGCTGGTGATCATGCTTCCAAAGCATTTTTTTTGGCTCTACGTGCTAGGCACTCATCCCCAGACATTAAAAAAATTAAATATGACATTTAGATTCTTTCTAAGCTTCTTGACATTCTCCAGGCCTTTGTGTGTCATTATGAGTAGGTTTTCACTACACAAGAACCCACGCTTGTGTGACAGCAAGCCCTTTAGGATTGCCTTGTTGTAGTGCCAAATAGGCTTTCTTCAACCTAGAAAATATTTTGTGATCAATTGTTAACAATTGATGATCTCAAAGAGGTTGTGCATTCCATGGCTGATGACAAAGCCTCGGGGGTTGATGGGTTCCCTTGTGAATTCTACAAGGCCCTATGGGACTGTATTAGGAAAGATCTGCATCATGTTTACTTAGAGGCTTTTCATGCTAATTCTCTAGGTAACCTAATAAACAAAGGTAATATAAAATTCATACCTAAGTCTGGTAACCTGGAAGACATTTGAAATTAGAGACCTATCACACTTCTCAATGTCTCCTCTAAGATCATTGCCAAGGCTTTGGCTCTGAAGGTTCGCCATCTTTTACCTCAGATTGTGCACCTGGAGCAAACTGGGTTTATCAAATCTAGGTTTATTCTGGATAATATTATTGTTGTTTGGGAAGGCATGGAATGGGCTAGGCATTCAAACCAAAAATCCATGTTTATCAAAATTGAATTTTCCAAGGCCTATGATCATATTGAGTGGCCTTTTATTCTTGCTATGCTACAAGCTTTTGGTTTTGGGCCCAACTTCATTCAGATTGTTTGAATGCTCTTTACGGATTCCTCTGCATGCATCACCATTAATCGTCATCAATCCTATGCCTTTGGACTCTTTTGTTCCATTTGGAAAGGGTGACTGCTTGCCCCCTCTTTGTATGTGATTTTTGTTGAGGGATTTGGCTACCTCCTGGCCAACGTGGTTTCCCAATAGTGTGTCAAGGGAATCTCTCTGCCCAACTCTCAGGCTCAGTTGGTTAATGGCCATTTTGCATATGACTCTTTCCTCACTCTTCTGGAGGAAGAAGATACTATTGTTGCAGCCCTGGAGTGCCTTAACATCTTTTGTCTTGCTTCTAGTTCTGCCATTCAGTGTCACAAAACTTTTTGCTATAGACAATCTATCTTACCTTCTCCTCCTTGGTTGCAGCAATATGGTTGGAAGTGGATTGGGTGAGGAGAGATTTTTTGGTTTCTAGGCATTCCCTTTGCTTTCCAAGCATCCCCAGCTGAACTTTGGAAAGTTGTGCTCTCCAGAGTCGAGCAAAAGCTTGCTAATTGGATTACCAAACCCCTCTCTCTAGTGGGGAAATTTCAGGTGTGCTCCAAATTTTTGGTGGCCACCCATGTCTACTATTCTTCCTATTAGGCCCCTTCGAAATATTCCTAGGAAAAGCTTGAAAAATTGCTTCAAGACTTTCTTTGGGCCTCCTTTGAGTCCCACAAAGGGTTTCACCGTGTGGCTTGGGAATTCTGCTACCTTTCCAGAGATTTTGGAGGATTTGGGTTGCTTTCCACTCAATGGCAAGGGACTGCTTTATGTGTTAAATGGATTATTCATGCCCTTACTGGGGATGAGGCTTGAAAAATTCTTCTCCAGCATGGTATTCAATCAAGATTTCTTGTCCATAGACCCACCTGGAAGGGGATTTGCTTTCAAACCCTTCTAGTCATGGAGGAACTAGTCCAAATTGTTGGGACTTTTGTGGCTAAAATTATTTGGCGAGCCTAGGAGGCTATCAAACCCTGGCTCCATTGGGCTGCTCTGGTTTTCGAGATGGGCTCTCTCTCAACCAGAAAAATATTTGGTGGTCACCTCTTTTTTCTTGTAATGGTCAACCATTGGCTAAGTCACCTTAGCTTAAGGCACTCAAATTCCACAAGAAGGGTATCAAAACCCTGCAATAGTTATTTCATAGACCACCATGTGTATCATGTTGTGGGAAGATTTTTTGTGCCCAGAACAGGCTTCATAACCAGGACCATGCTACTTATGATGGTCTAGTGAATGCTATTCCTACAAAAATGCTTCATTAGGTTTCAATTTGTGGGACCAAACCATGGTGGAAAGACTAGAAGTGGTATCTAGACACCCCTTTCAGGAACTACAAGCCTCGACTTAGTTACAGGTGGCTTTCACCACACTTTCCTATGATTTAGAGTTTTAACCAGAGGTGGCTTCTTCAATCTCCCACTCATGTAAGATTTTCTGCCACTTGGTCTACAAGTGTTGAGCCAAAACTTGTGCACTTTTCTTGGTGTATTCTTTTGCAAGGCTTATCTCTGGGTTCTCGGCTTGTTCACCTAGGGGTCCAAGACCCTTGTTTCCCTTTTTGTGGGAAAGCTAAGAATTTCAAGCATCTTTTTTGGTTTTGTCCCAGAGCTCAACAACTTTGGACTTGGATTCATGACTTTTTGTAGCCCTTTAGGCCAGAGCCTTTCTCCTGGCATATGGTTCTGTTGGGAGATTCTCCCAGATTTCCTACAAAATTCACCTAGCTTTGGCACACTTTCAGGGTAGAAACTCTTTTCAATATCTGGAAAGACAGAAATGCTTGCATATTTTCACATTCTCTAATGGATGTTCATGTATCTTTGTATGCTAAAGCTATTATTTGTTCTAATCTGCTTCTACAGGTTCAGGTGCAAGCCAAAAAGTTGCACTTGAAGTTGCTCACCTTCAAGTTTTGTTGGATCACTGGGGTAATGCCCCTTGTACTATTAGTCGAGTCCCCACTTCGCTCACCTCTTCTCAAGGTTGGTCGCCCTCTCAAGGTTAGCAGCGGAGTGGTTCTATGCATCCCCGCTCTTAGCCTCCACTTTGGCGGGATCCTCGTACTCCTTGGTGAATCAGATCTCCTCCATTGTGGGCTAACCAGGGGTGGCCTTCTGGCAATGCTTCAAGGAGTAGCGTTGGTGGTTCTGAGTGGCCCTTTGATGACCCTCCTACTTTTGGATCTATTTGGCCAAATACTGGTAAAAGGTTTTCGCATCTGGCACTTGCAATCTCACCTCGATGCGATGATAAAGATAAAGAGAAGGAAAAATATGCTGATGATGGTTGGGGTCCTCCTGACGTCACTTCAGACCCCACTGATGTATGGGGGAACAATATGGATGACATAGACCCTCCTGGCTCTGTTGGCACTACTTTGGCTGCTTAATGGTCCTTTTTATTTGTTTTGTAATCTTGGACTTCCAAGATCAGACCATGTGATCTTTTGGTTTTTCTGGGTGCTTCCCATATGACTGTCAAGGTGTGCCTTCTTACCACCCATCTTTTTTTGTGAATATGTATCTTTATCTTAATCTAATATAGATAACTGCCTATTCATCAAAAAAAGGGGCTACAAACTTTGATGAGTTATTAATAAAAAACTATGGGACTTAAAAACATTCCATATAAATGTATAGGATTATGTAGGGCCCCTCTACAATAACCTCTCTTATTTTTTGATATCTCCAATCCATTTTCCCGTGGTGATGAGTTTTTTAGTTAATGGAAAAAGCGTCAAATACTTGTAGTGTAAAGTTGAAAGGTGGTGTAATTTTTCATTTTTTCCATCGTGCAACTAAATTGACAACTCCAACATGTCTATATGGGTAGTTTTATGCTAGGTAACATCATTTTTTTCACCCAAACATGCTGAAATAATCTAAGATACATTGCAACGACGATATCTGTTAAGAGACCAAAGTGCAAAAGGGCAGCAAACTTTGATGAGTTGTTACTTAGAAAACATGGCACTTAGAAAAAAAATTTCTAAATGTGTAAGATCACATAGGTCCCCTCTACAATAACCTCTATCATTTTTTGATATATCCAATCCATTTGCCCATGGTGATGAGTTTTCAGTTGATGAAAAATGTGTCAAAAGCATGCAATGTAAAGTTACAAGGTGGCGTAATTTTCGTTATGTTCATCATGCAGCCAAACTGAAAATTCCAACACATATTGATGGGAATTTTATGCTATGGAAGGTCACGTTTCACATCCAAACATGTCAAAATAGTTTGAGCTACATTGCACTGGCGATATCTTTTAAGAGAATAAAGTGCAAAAGGGAAGCAAACTTTGATGAGCTGTTACTTGGAAACCGTGGCACTGAGAAAAAATTTCACTAAAGGTACAAGATCAAGTAGGGCCCCTCTACAATAACCTCTCTTAGTTTTTGATATCTCCAATCCATTTTCCCATGGTGATGAGTTTTCATTTGATGGAAAAAGCATTAAATGCATGCAATGTAAAGTTGTAAGGTGGTGTAATTTTTGTTTTGTTCAATGTGTAAACAAACCAACAGTTCCAACACATTAGGGTGGGTAGGTTTATGCTAGGAAAGGTCCTATTTTGCATCCCAGCATACCAAAACATTTCAGACTACATTGCACTGATGATTTCTCTTAAGAGACCAAAGTACAAAAGCACAACAAACTTTGATGATCTATTACTCAGAAACCATGGGTCTTACAAACATTTTGTCTGAAGGTATAAGGTCATGTAGGATCTCTCAACAATAACTTCCCTCATTTTTTCATATATCCAAGTCATTCCACTATGGTAACAATGTTTCAAATGTTCCAAAAAGTGTCAGTTGCATTTAGTAAAAATTTGTCGAGAGGCATTGTATACATTCTTCATCTCTTGGGGGTAAACCAAAAATTTGAACATGTTGGGGTGGCTATAGAATAAGTCCACTTTACGAATTTTGGTTAGCATAGGTGTCTTTATAATCTTATAACTGAATAATCTACACCAAAAAACTAGTCTCCTCTGTTGCTTGAACTTAATGTAGTCATAAAAATTTTGGTCAATATAGGAAAACATTTTTTTGAGATAAAGGAAAGTGTGGGCATGAAGAATACATCTCTAAATTTTAAGTGCATGTTTAGCCAACTAGAGGATGGGTACTTGAATATACTTGACTAAAATAATTGGAAACGTAGTGTAAATTGTTTATAATTTGTCTTGATTAAAACGTAATTCCATAACTATATGCCAAAAATATGTCATCGAATACCACAAACACATACTGGTATAGGAAAGTTAATAATTAACCAGTAAATATAGGTGAAATTAATGTGAAGTTATGAAGTTAATATGACATCAACATACCACGCATATCACTAATTATGGTGTCTCTATGTGAATAATCACCTTAAATATGTAATTTCTACCACATGCTATGAAGAAATAGTTATATCCTTAATATTTTGACATACATACATGTTTCCAATATAGCCATCACTACTACCTCCTCACAGTAGCACACACAAACAAAACTTTACTTATAAATACATGTGGTAACTTAATCTATAATTCATAAAATTATAATGCTTGTTGATTATGCCACATGAACTCTAGTTTTATTGCAAGTGAGCTCCTACATCATTGTTCATGCTTCTAAGGTGACACATGAAAAATAGCTAGGTCAACTCTTTCCTTGATCTAGTAGCTCTTAGATTTTGTGTTGAATTTCATCCTTCTCCTAAGTAGACCTATGATACAAAGATATATTTCAGAAAGTGCATTCAATAACCAATTGGTTTGATTTTGTACCATAAATTATTTTTGGAATACTTTTACAATTTATAAAAACATCATCCTATAATAGTATATTTTCAAGCATATATTGTTTTGATAAAGAAGATGCATGAGTGAGAAATGCTATTGCTTGTGAGCTTTCCTATGCAACATCTCTAATTAGACAATAAGAATTAGGATTTTTTGTATATTATCAATGTTATAACATTATTCAGTAGAGACCAAGCTATTTTTTTCTTTTGATGAATAGGTAGCTATCTATATTAATTAATAATATAAAAGTACATATTCACAAAAAAAAGTGGGTGGTAAAAAGGAACACCCCCGGAGTATATGGGCCACTCCCAAAGAAACTAAATGATCAAGTTTTTAAAAAAACATAACAAGAAAAAGGCCATCAGGTGGCTAGAGTAGTTCCAATAGAGCCAGGAGGGTCTCTATCATTCTTCTTCCCCCATACATCAATGGGGTCAGGAGTGACATCAGGAGGAGGACCATCATTAGTATCTTTATCTTTATCTTCATCCTCACGACGAGGCGAGATTGCAAGAGCCAGCCGCAGGAAAATTTTACCAAAGTTTGGCCAACCAGAACCAAAAGAAGGAGTATCATTAGAGGGCCACCCAGAGCCACCACCACCGCTCCCCGACGCACTGCTAGAGGGCCATCCCTAGCTATCCTGCGGCGAAGGAGAATAGGTCCACCAAGGAGGGAAAGAATCCCACTGAAGAGGAGGCTAAGAATGAGGACACGCATAACCATTTTATTGTCGGCCTCAAGAAGGTGACCAACCATGGGAGGAAGAGGGTGAGGTGGGAACCTAAGCAACAATACATAGGGCATTTCCCCAATGGTCCAAGAGAACTTGTAGGTGAGCAACTTCAAGAGCCACTTTGTTGGCTTGCACCTAAATCTGTAATAACACATTTAAAAAAATTATAGCTTTTGTATACAAAGAAACCTAACAATCCAATTGAGAATGAGAAAATATACATAGATTTTTGTCTTTCCAAATATTGATGAGGATTTCCACCCTAAAAGTGTACCAAAGCTAGGTATACTTAGCTGGGAATCTAGGAAAATCACCCAACAAAATCATATTCCAAGAGAACACCTCTGGCCTAAATGACCTAAAGAAGTCATGAATCCAAGTCCAATACTAATGAGCTCTCAGAAAAAACCAAAAAAGATGCTTAAAAGTCTCAGCTTGCCCATAGATAGGGCACCGAGGGTCATGGACCCCCAAGTGGACAAGATGAGAGCCCATAGCCAAACCTTAGAAAAGAATACAACAGGAAAAATGGGCTAACTTTGGCTCAACACTTGTAGACCAAGTTGCAGTGAATATTTTATGCCAAACAGGAGCAGGAGATTGGAGAAGCCGCCTCTGGTTCAAACTCTGAATCATAGGAAAATGAAGTGAAAGCCACCTGTAACCAAGCCTAGGCTTGTAGCTCTTGAAAGGAGTATCTGGGTACCACTTCCAATCCTTCCACCAAGGTTTGAACCCCTAAATACCAATTTTATGATGCATCTCATCAAGAATAGCATTCACCAGACCATCAAAAGTAGCACGGTCTTCGTTTTGAAGCTTGTACATGGTACGAAACTCATCCCAGTGCATAATGTGCATGGTGGGTCTATAAAAAAGTTGTTGGAGGGTCTGGATACCCTTCTTCTAGAATCTGAGAGCTTTAAGCTAGGGCACTTTAGCCAAAGTTTGATCATTGTGGGCAAAAAGAGGTGACCACCAGATGTTTTGTTGGTTAAGTGAAAGCCCATCACGAAAACCAGAGCCAGCCCACCAAAGCCAGGGTTTGACAGCCTCCCAAGCATGCCAAATTCTTTTGGCAACAAAATTCCCAATAATTTGGACTAGTTCCTTCATGACCAAAAGGGTCTGAAAACCAATCCCCTTCTAAACAAGTTTATGTAAAGGAAAACCAGATTGAATACAATGGCAGAGAAGAATTTTCCAGGCCTTATCCCTTGTAAGGACATGAATAATCCTTTTAACACATAAGGCAGTCCCTTGCCTCTGGGTAGAGAGCAATCCCAAACTTCTAGAATCTCTAGGGAGACAACAGAATTCCCAAGCAACACGATGAAACCCTCTATGGCTTTCAGAAGAGGCCCAAAGAAAGTCTTAGAGCAGCTTCTCAAGTTTTCTATAAGCAACCTTAGAAGGCACCCAACAAGAGGAATAATAAACATAGGTGGCGTCCAAAACTTTCAAGCAGACTTGAAATTTCCTTGCCAGAGATAGGGGCTTGGTGATCCAGTAAGACAGCTTTTGTTCAACCTAGGAAAGCATAGCTTGCCATAGCTCAGTCGGGGATACTTGAAAGGAAAAAGGAATTCCCAAGAACCAAAAAAATTCTCCTGGACCAATCCACTTCCAACCATACTGTTGAAGCCAAGAAGGGAAAGGAAAGATTGATTGTCTATAACAAAGATTTTTGTGCCAATGAATGGTAGAGCCAGAGGTGAGACAAAAAAATTTAAGGCAGTCAAGTGCTGCTTGAATGTTCTC
The DNA here is from genome assembly GCA_007258455.2 of Sequoia sempervirens. Lineage (NCBI taxonomy): Eukaryota > Viridiplantae > Streptophyta > Pinopsida > Cupressales > Cupressaceae > Sequoia > Sequoia sempervirens. Next base: position 218,306,648 of record VDFB02058242.1, read on the forward strand.
CTCTTCCTCCAAGAGAGTGAGGAAAGAGTCATCAGCAAAATGTCCATTAACAAGCTGAGCCTGAGAGTTTGGCAACAAGATGCCTTTGACACACTGCTGGGAAACCACATTAGCCAAAAGATAACTAAAGCCTTCAACAACAAGCACATACAAATAAGGAGCAAGCAAGCAACCCTACCGAATGGAACAAAAGAGGCCAAAGGCAGAGGACTAGTGACCATTAATGGTAATGCAAGCCGAAGCATCCGCAAAGAGCATCCAAAAAAACTGAATAAAATTGGCCCCAAAACCCAACGCTTACAGCATAGCAAGGATAAACAGCCATTCAATGTGATCATAGGATTTGGAAAAATCAATTTTGATAAACATGGCTTTCTGATTGGAACACCGAGCCCATTCCATGCCTTCCCAAATAGCAATAATGTTATCTAAAATAAACCTGGATTTGATGAAACCATTTTTTTCTAGGCATACAATCTGATGCAAAAGATGGTGAATCTTTAAGGCTAAAGCTTTGGCGATAATTTTGTAGGAGACATTGATAAGCATGATAGGCCACCAGTTACAAATGTCTTCAGGATCACCACATTTAGGTATGAATTTAATATTTCCTTTTTTTATTAACTCCCCTAGAGAGTTAGCATGGAATGCTTCTAAATATACATGATGTAAGTCTGGGACAACATAATCCTATAGGGTCTTGTAAAATTCACAAGGAAATCTGTCAATCCTTGGGGCTTTATCATCAACCATGGAGTGCACTGCTTCTTTCAGATCATCAATTGTTAACAATTGATCACAGTAGTTTTTATGGGCTGAAGAAAGCCTATGTGGCATGAAAGCGAGGTAGTCCTAGAGGGCTTGTTGTCACTCTGGCATGGGGTCTTGAGTAGTGAACACTTGCCCATAGTGACGCACGAAAGCCTAGAGAATGCCAGGCAACTCTGAAAGCACCTGCACGCCATCTTTAATTTTTTTAATGCCTGGGGAAGAGTGTCTGGAACACAATGCCAAAAAAAACTCTTTGGAGGCACAATCACCAATTTTAAGCCAGTGAAGACGTACCTTGATTTACGTACCTCTGGTAGCATAACTATCAACAATGTGATTTTGTGCCTTAACTCTGCCACTCTAACTTGCAATGATGGGGAAAAGGGGTTGGCCACTAAAGCCTCGATAACTGAGCACAGGTTGGCAATGGTAGCCTCATAAGATTGCCGGTGAAAAATGGCCAACTGGTGCCCATAAATGCATAGAAATCTAGTAGTGTGAGTGATAGCATCATTCCACCAAGTAATCTAGCATGTATGATGGGTTGGCATGCATTCCAAATTCCAAACTCTGTGAATGTGGGCCAGGGTAGGTTTATGGTAGAGTAAATATGTGTTAAGAAATAATTGAGTCTTACACATGCGAGGGTGTTGAAACTCCCATTCAATGAAAAAGAAAATGGGGAAGTGGTCTGAAAAAGTCATATCCACTAATGGCTTAACCGGAAGGGAAGATCTATCAAAAGAAAAAAATATTGAGCCGAGATCATGGCACGATCGAGGCATTTAAAAATTCTTTCAAAATCAGCCCTGTAATTACACCAAGTGTGCCAAAGAGAATGAGAATGGCAACAGTCGATATTGGGATAAAAAAAAGCCCCAATTTATTGCGCATATAGAACCATGCCTTTCTTTCACCAGCTGCCCATCTAAAAGGAAAGGTGCCATCTTTGTCATACGCCATCTCAACCATATTTAAATCGCCAAATAAAATCTAGGTAGCAACGGGAAATGAATCAGCAATCCATCACCAAAGTACAAAGTGTTCCACAACATCATTAGGAGCATAAACATTAATAATCCCAAAAGAATGATTATTAATGTTAAGAAGAATCTAGATGAGTCGATGAGTGGGATCAGACCCATGGTTGACCACATAGGAGTTCCATCGTGGGGACAAAAGAGTGACAGCTCCGCCACACCTAGGTTCATGAGCAGTGCAAAACATGGAACTGGCTGGCCAAATAGAGCGACAAGCCGAGGCAAGCAAAAAAGTAAAATTTTTAACTTCTTAGAGGCAAAGCACTTCAATACTAGATAACTTACGCAAGGTATCTCTGAAAATATACTTTCTACAAAGGTTTGTTAAACCCTGAACATTCCATGAAAGGAAATTCATGGATGAAACGCGTCCATATCATCAAAATCTGGTTCCTCTTCATTCAAAGAAGAGAAACGATTCTGCAAAAATTCTAGTGGCATTGAACCAATCTGGATAGAAGGAGAGGAAATTCTCCACTTCTCTTAAACATATTCCCCTTCTTCCCTGGGAGGAGAAGGGCTACCAGAACACCTTTGAGCTCCTGACACGGGAGCAGAAACACTCAGTTGTGCCATCATAATAGCAGTAGGCTGAGGTGTGGTCTTAGGCCGAAGCTGTAGAGGCACGCTATCATCCTTGGCCAGAGTTTTCATTCCCTTTATGGAAGGGTTTGGAATAATTTTGACCAGTTCAACGGCTTTGGAAGTTGAACGAAAACCAATAGACTTATTCTTGTGGTTTGTAACTATAGTCCAAACCGTATCTTGCTTTCCAGCTGAAGAATCCGCCTGACAAGGCTGCTCAACACCTCATGGCGGAGAAGGTGCACGAGGCACTACCAAAGGGAAGTCCTTAATCTTGTGTCTGTGGACTAACAACGATAACATGTGTTAGACATATTGAAATAAGTGACCTTTTGGGTGTGCCAGAGAGCTCCTATTTGGATATCAATGTTATTTGTGTTGATCCAGATAGGTTCTTTCAGGCCCGTCCCCAGGTTTGTGTGGAGACCAAGCTATTTTATCTTATAATTTAGACTTTTTTAGTTTAAAATATTATCTTTTGATTTATAGCATCCACTATTGGGATTTGGAATGGTAGATGTCTTCCAAGAATTATATCACAAGATTCTAGTGGTATGAGGTCACATGTAATAATGTCTTGCTCATTTTTAGTTGCATTCTTGAAAGTGAATTGTATAATTACATGAATTTCCTTACCATGCTACAATGATCCTAGAGAGTATGGGCTTAGATGTGTAGTGGTAGAGAGAACTAGGTGTTAGATTGCATCATGCATTATTATATTCATATGAGTGATGATGTCAATGATTACATAGATAGGTTTTCAATTCACCCAATAGCTCATATGGAAGAGATATATTCCTTGAAATCATTAGTGGTCACAACACTATCGTTATGTCATTGCACCTCTCGATTAGTATCCTCAATAGAGTTAGTGTCATTTTGAGAGTCGGTGTCATGATCATGTCACTGTATATCACCTTGTTATAGTTTCTTACCCTTGTCTCAACCTAGGGAAGATAATGGAGACATATTAGGGTTTTGGGTGCTTGATTTGTAGTATGTTGACTACTCTTACATGAAAGAATTTTGCTCCTATATGAGAGGCTTGTAGCTATTTTCCTACATGGATAATTCTTATGTGGGGAAATTTTTCCCAATATTTTCCTTAGCCTCAATCTCGAGTGCATTGCATAATGTTTTCTCAAGGTTTTTAATGTTAATAACTCTATTTTAGCAAATATGGAAGGTTCACTAATGTTTTTGAGAACTTGAAATTGAAAGGAAGAAAGGTATGCAAAAACACTTCCTAAAATAATCTTAGAGGAGAATAATGTTCAAACTTTATATATTTATAAAAAAACTGAATGAAGGGATGGTGAGCTGGGTCGACCTGTATGCCCACGACCTATAACAAGGTCACGCTGCATGCCTCCCATTCACTGTGCATGCGTCTTTGTTGGAGGGGATCAAAATGTTCTAGAGGTGGTGATTCAGGGTTGGGATCTTGGTGCATTCGGGGGTGAATTTTTTTATTTTGCTGCATTCTCTCTCTTTTCTGGTGCCTTTTGCTACTTCATTTTTTTGTCAGGTGGGGATATGTGTCTCTTTGTTTGGGTGCTAATTGGCCTTGCTCTCTTTGAGCTATGTTTTGGGTGGAAGTGTTGTCTTTGTTCTCTTGGAAATGGATTCGGGAGAAGCTTTGGGGGCCAAAGAACCTCTAGATTTTCATTTGATTGTTGGTGCAAAATATTCGTCCTTCCCAACAAGGGTTCTTCAAAATAGTTTGTTCTCTAATTATTTAGAGATTGGTGGTTTCGCTACGGTGGGTGGTCCTCGGATCCCAAAGATTAATGTCTTCCTTGAACGAAATAAAGAGAGATTGGTGGTTGTAATTCAGCTTGAATCAATTGTGGAGGATATAGATTATTTTTCAAAACATGCCTTGATTTGCAAATTTATGGGAATGAGGGTTCCGCTCCAATTTTTGGAGAAATGGACTCACTTGAATCGATCTCCTAAGGGTGAAATGGAAATAATGTTTTTGGGAAATAGTTATTTCATGGTGGTTTTCAATTGCATGGCTGATCGCAACAGAGTCTTTGAGGGCAGGCCTTACTTTCATAATCAAGTTGGTCTATTCATTAAACCATGGCATGTTGGTTTTAATCCCTCAGAGGAGCTTCCAAATCAGGTGCTAGTTTGGGTGTGTCTTCCTCGATTACCAGTGGAGTGTTGGTGTAATGACATTTTTCACATGGTTGCTTTGACCCTAGGGAAACCAGTGGGCCCTTCTCAACAAACAGAAGATAGAAGGGTTATGAATTTTGCTCACATTTGTGTTGAAATTGATTTGAGTCACCCTCTTCTGGATTCTCTTGAAATTTTTGTGGGGTCTTATTCTTGGGTGAAACAAATTGATTACAAGAATTTTCCTTTTTAGTGTTGTCTTTGTCTTGAATATGGTCATTTGTAGTGTAGATACCCTAGGGTCAAGGCTTCGAAGCCTCAGGCTTCTCAGCCTCCTCGCAACCCTACAAAGGCTGATAAAGGTAAGGCTCCAATTCCAGGTGATGTTCCAGGTTTTGAGGAGTTTATTCCTATTAAAAATCATAACAGAAATCATGGTCAAAAGAGGACTTTCAAGGATAGATTGGAAGGCGACACCTTTAATTGCTTTGAGGTTTTGGATGATCTCAATTAGCAGGAGGTAAACCCGAGGTTGTTGGCTATGGATCAAGGTGCTATGGAATTGGTTCAGGAGGGATTTATTGCAAATAATGCTCATATTTCTTAGGAGGGTGGTGCCTTGCAAGTGGATACTGATCTCAATATGGTGGCTTCAGGGAAGACTGAGACACATGTTGACGTGAAGATGGGGGAGGAGGAGATTTCTCAACCATAGGTGAAAGCAGGAGCTGATTCGGTAAAAATAAGGCTTCGCCTTCCCTGGGACTTCTTTAGAAAGAACAAAGAAAAGGGGTTATTGAGAAGAATTCCAAGGTAGGGAGAAAGAAGGACTTAGAGAAAATCAAGTTGATGTGGGAGACTTTGGTGGAGTCAAGGTTTGTTAAGACTCTGGACTCTCATTTTTCTAACCCCTCGAAATGATCATCCTCTCATGGAATGTAAGGGGCTTGAATAGTGGCCCTCAACAAAAGGTTGTTCATGATTTGGTAAGAATTCACTCTCCTGATGCTCTTTTTATTCAAGAAACTAAGTTGTTTGTTGGTGTCAAAGTTGTGGAGTCAAGGTGAATGTCATTGTATTAGGGGTCATGGTATTGTTGGGGATGTGGCTTGTCTACAGAATACTCTAAAGATTCATCCTCTTTGGTGGATGTCCTCAGAGTCATCTATCTCTGCAGCCATTTCAATTTTGGAGATGAGGCAAACTTTTATTTTTCCAAACATCTAAGTGCCTACTGATTTTCCTAGTAAGCAGTATTTGTGGTCTCATATCAATTTTATTCAGAGCCTTGCTCCTCTTTTGCCTTGGATTATTGCTGGTGACTTTAATGCCATTATTGAGTTAGATGAGAAGAAGGGTGCTATTGTGAGGCTAGAATCCTCAACTTTCATTCTTCATGCTAATATTTTTTCCTTGAATCTAGTTGACATCAAGCCTCATAATGGTTAGTTTACTTGGAATAATAGGAGGGTGGGGGAGGACTATATTGCTGAGAGACTTGATCATTTCCTGGTTTCCTATTTCTAGATTAGAGGTTTGTGATCTACTAGTTCTGAGATTCTAGATTGGAGGGGCTTGGATCACTGGCCTATTAAATTATCTGTTGCTTTGGCTCATGCTCATTGGTCCCCCTCTTTTAAGTTCCAACTTATTTTTTTAAGGGATCCTTCTTTGCAGGAGTATGTGGCTAACTAGTGGTGGATGGGAAGACCAGCCTATGGCACCATGATGTATTATTTTTCTAAAATGCTGCAACATGTGAAGTACCAGCTCAAACGGTGGAACAAGCATTGTTTTGGAAATATTTTCATGCTAAGAATGTTACTCAAGCTGACTTGGATGTTATTGCTCGGGAGATAAGGGAATTGTATCTTTCAAAAAATTTACTCAGGGAAGAGGCAAAGGCCTTGAAAGCTTTGGAAGAGTGTGTGTTGCGTGAAGAAATCTATTGGAAAAAAAAATCCATGTTGAGTGGTTACAAGAGGGGGACAAAAACACCACTTTCTTCTTCAATTTGGTGAAATCCAAGAGACATGGTAATTCTATTTCAAATCCGGTGAATGTCATGGGTGAGCAATTATCTTCTTGGCATGATATGTCCATAGAAGCTTCACAGTTCTTTGCATACTTATTTAGTGAGGATTCACAAGATGTTGTGGCAGAACAAGCCTATGTGTTGTCTTGTATTCCTTCCTTGGTTACTAGGGAGATGAATGAGCATATGTTGGGTTTCATTTCCTTGGAGGAATTGGAGACTATTGTTTTTTAGATGAAGAAAGGGAAAGCCCTAGGCCTAGATGGCTTTCCAATTGAATTCTTTCAAGAATTTTGGGATATCATCAAGATGGACTTACTGAAGGTGGTTCGTGAGTCTCAAAAAAATAAGTAGATGTTGAGGGATTTGAACTCTACTTTCCTTATGCTCATTCCCAAATGTGAGGGGGTGGATTGAATGAGTCAATTTAGGCCTATTTTCCCTCTGTAATGTGGTTTATAAAATCATTTCCAAGTTGATAGATGAAAGGTTTAAATGGTGGCTTAGATGGATTATCTCTGAGGAATAGAGTGGATTCACTACAGATTGAAAAATTGTGGATGGAGTGGTCATTGCTACTGAAACTATTCATTCCATGGCTTCCTCCAAAGAAAAGGCTATGTTCATCAACTTGGACATGGAAAAGGCTTATGATAGAGTTAAGTGGTCCTTCTTGCATAAAGTTTTTATTTCCTTTAGTTTTGTTGAGGAATGGATCCAGTGGGTTATGATTTTTGTCACATCCACCTCCTTTTCGATGTTGATAAATGGCGAGCCTTCTTCTCTTTTTGGTGCTTCTAGGGGCCTTCATCAAGGAGATCCTCTTTCTCCCTATTTATTTTTTATTTATTATCCTTGTTGAAGGATTGGGAAGATTGTTGAAGCACAATGTGGAGTTGGGTCTTCTTAAAGGTTGGGAGTGGGGGAATGGTTTGCCTCCTCAATCACATTTGCAATTTTTGGATGATATTTCTCTAATGGGGGTGGCTAAGGTTAGAGAAGCCACTAACTTGTGTAAGGCTTTGGATACTTATCTTGTCACTTCGGGTCAAAGGATTAATGAAGATAAATCTTCCATTTTCTTTTTCAATACTCTGCAACCTATTCAGCAAAGGATTACTCACATTTTGAGGTTTCAGATTGGATCTCTCCCTCTAACCTATCTTGGTATTCCTATTTCTTCTGGTATTCTTCCCAGGGGTTCTTGGAAAAATATTTTGGACAAGCTTCGTGCAAAGGTTAATCATTGGACTCATAGATGGTTGTCCTTTGTTGGGCATGTTTAACTACTTAATTATGTGGTGCAAGCTCTTCCCATTTGTAGGTGTATGATCCAAGTGGCTTTGGTTGGGTTTGTGAAGGATTTGGATCCTTTGGCTAGACAATTCTTATGGGCTAGAAATTTGTCTTCTTCTAAGTGGAGCCTTGCGAAGTGGGATACTATGTGTAGTCTGAAGCAGTTTGGGGGTCTAGGTCTGTGGCAATCATCTTTGTCTTGGTTGGCATTGGCGGTGAAGCTTTATTGGAGGTGGTGTTTAAAATAGGATCATATTTGGGCTCATATTTTATCTCACAAATACCTTTGTGGGGTTCTAAAGGAGGAGATACCCCACTACTCTTTGGTGGGGAAAGGCTTTTTGATTTGGGGTACTCTTAAGAAAGGGGTTACACTGATCAAGGATAGATTGTTTTGGATATGCAATAGGGGGGCCAAGGCTCTCTTTTGGTCTAATTATTGGGATGGTTTTCCCCCCATTTTGTGCTAGTATCCTAATTTGTTGAATCTTTGGTAGAGCTTCTTGTAGGAAGGTTGGTCAAGAGTGATTGATTTTAAGTATTCTTACCCCTGTGGGAAAATAGAGGTGGCTAGGTGGAAGGAACCTTTTGATTGGCATGTTGTTGGATGGGAGGAGGATCATGCTGAACTTCATAATATTTTGACTAGTATACATTGTAGCTCTCTTAGGGATAAGCATATTCTTGCTTGGAGTCCAAATCCTAAGGGTGCTTTTACTGTAGCTAGTGGGTATCAACTATTAATGGCTCGTAAGTTTGGTGGAGTGGAGATTCCTTGGTGGAAAAATGTGTGGAATAAGTTATCTTTTCCAAAGTGTAATTATTTTTTCTAGGATTTGGTTTGGAATGGATGTTTGACTTGGGACAATCTTCGAAAGCGGGGATTCTAGGGCCCTTCTGTGTGTCTCCTATGTGGCTACAATGGGGAGGATTCTACCCACTTGTTCTTTCATTTTTCTTTCTCCATGTTTCTTTTTCATTATTGGTGGGATGTTTGGAAACATCCTTTTATTCATGTGTCTTCCTTGGTTGAGTTCTGAAGCAACATGGGTAGACCTCCTTCTCAAGCCTCTTTTCTCAAAATTGTTTGGTGCATTGGACCTACCTTCATTCTTTGGAAAATTTAAATAGAAAGGAATCGTAGGATGTTTAGGGGGGATAGGATGTTGGTCCAATAGGTTTGGCACATAATTGTTGTTATGATCTAGGAGATGGTGGAAGCTAAATGTGAAGTGGTGTATCCTTTGGAAAGGAATGATGATGAGATTGTGAATAGAATGGGATTACAGGGTTTGACTCCAGGCTCTACTTGTTTCAGAAGAGGTAGGCATGCTAAACAGAAGGTTCAAAGGGTTGGTAGATGGTTACCTCCCTCGAGGGATACTTTTAAGATCAATATTGATTGTTCCTCCAAGGGTAATCTTGGACCTACTGAGATTGGTGGAATTGGATGAGATTGTTTTGGCTCAGTCATTTTCTTCTTCTCCTTTCATAAAGGGAAACATTCTAACAATTTTATGGAGGGGTTGGAAATTCTCAAAGCTATTGAGCATGCTTGTGCTTTGGGTTGGTGTAATATTATCTGTGAGTCTTACTTATAGACTATTGTTAATTTATTGAATGAGAGAAATTGGATTGGTGTCAATTGGCAACTTTCTCTAGTTGTCCATCAAATTTTGCAGATGTTCTCTATGCTGGAGAAGGTGTATTTCACCTACATCCGATGTGAATGGAATATAGTTGTTGATTGTTTGGCCAAGTGGGCTTCAAAGCATGATGAGGATTGGAGGATTGAGAGTTGGGGGCAGTTATCCCCTAATTATCATCATGAATTAGAGAGGGTTATTTTTGATGAGTTGGTTGGTTGAGATGGATGTGGATGTGAGGGTGATTGTTTTTGTTTGGATGGAGTGTTCTTGAGCTATTTTTTCTTGGGTTCCTTTGGGATCCCTGATCTCTTTGTACTACTTTCTTCTTTCTTTCAATAAAGTTTTTACCCCTTTTATTTTAAAAAAAAACTTTATACATTTATAATTATATAAAAGAAGAGTGCATGGAATACACTTGGATTAAATTAAATATTTGAAGTAAACCATCCAAAAATATCCATTGAAGCATGGATTTATAATGCAAATATGGACACCATCAATAAAAATATGTGTATTAACCAAATAGCCATATATGCATACTGTTGGGAAAATGTGTCTCAACCTTGTAATTATATATGGTTTATTGTTGATAGGATGTATGTTGGTATGTGGTGATTGATCATGCAAATACTATACACTCATAGCAAGACATGGGGTTCGGGGCATCACCCTAATTTTTTTTTTCGTTGGCACATCAACGTTTTCTCACTGACACGTTAAGGTTTTTCCCGCTGAAACGTCAAGGTTATTTTCCCGCTGACAAGTCAAGGTTTTTTCGTTAACACATCAAATGAAAAATTATTTTGTAAAACTCTAATTCTAGAAGGTTCCAAAAAACTTTTTATAAGTAGCTAGGATGTATGTAGACGAGGGTGTATTCTAAGAGTCTGATAGTGCTTGTGTTGTCTCTTGATCTTTGGTGGTGATACTCCTATGAGAAGCTTTCTCTACAAGTATATTGTTATCTTTTGATTTTTGAATAATATATTGAGCGACTTTTGGAGTGTGGGGTTTTTCTCCTAAAAAGGTATTCCCCACATAAATCTTTGTGTTGTGGTATGCATGATATTTGTGTTTACTTTTGTTTAAGTTTTTGTAATTATTAAAGATCTGTAAAGTTTTGTATTTTTCTCCTCTCAATATTAGTGTAGGAAGTTGTTTTGCTACCTTAACCTCCTTACAAGTGGTATCAAAGCTTGATCGTCTTTGGTTTCAGTTGTGGGTTGTTGGGTTTTTTAACTAATCTAGATTTGAGTGGGAGCTTGTGTAGAAGACACTTTGTGATATTGTTACAGGAATTTTTAGATGGTAAGTTCATCAGGGAGAATAGAGGTGGAGAAATTTTCTAGAAATAATTTTGAGATGTGGAAGCTAAAGATGGAGGATTTGTTGATAGATCAAGATCTGTGGGATGTTGTTGATGAGAATGTTTCAAGGCCTACAGATCCTTCTCAAGCTGCTCAATATGATGTTATAAACCGTAAATCCAAGGGTATAATTAGATTATGCTTGGAAAACTATTTTAATTAATGTCCATGAAGAGACCTATACACAAAAACTATGGAAGAAACTTGGTGAGATGTATTAGGCCAAATCTTTAGTGAAAAGGAATTTCTTGAGGAATAAGTTGTATTCCTTGAGATTGGAAGAGGGTGGATGAATCAAAGATCACCTAGAAGCATTCAATATGTTGGTGGCTCAATTGGAATCAGTTGGTGTCAAAATGGATGAGGAGGAGAAATGTCAAATCTCACTTTTTTCTTTTCCTGATTCGTTGGATTCTCTTGTTATGGCTATTGGGAGTACTTATGTTATATTGAAGACTAAATATGTGGTGGGTTCTTTTCTTTTTGAAGAGATGAGGAGGAAGGTATCCATCACTACCAAGGAGACCCTAAATGTTCATGGAATACCTAAGGAAAAAGGAAAGAAGAATGAGAAGCATGACAAATCCAAGTCCAAGGGGAGATCTCAATCTCTTGGAAAGTCCAAAGTTATTTGTTGGAATTGCAGTAAGATTGGACATGTTCATAAGGAATGCAAAGAAGAAAAAATGAAGAAAAAGAAGAAATTTGATTCTGATTCCGAGTCCAAGAAGAAAGATGGTGATGCATTCGTTGCAGCTTTGGCAACTCATGTAGGTAATGATGCATGTTTAATTGACTCGGGTGCATCTTTTTATATGACCAATAGATATTGGTATGTGAATATGAAGAATATGATGGAGGTAACGTGTACTTGGGTGATGATTCTCATTTAGGCATTGTTGGCCATGGTAAAGTTAAAATCAAGTTTACTGATGGTAGAATAAAAAGGATTAATGGTGTGTTGCATATATCTGGATTAGCAAAAAAATTGTTATCTGTGAGAAAAACTAATAGATGCAGGTGTCCAAGTAGTACTTTCAAATGTAGGATGCAAGATGGTTAGAGGTGCTATGGTGATTATTATAGGTGTCAAATATGGGACATTGTATAAGCTTGATGCATGCACTATTGAGTGCAATAGTACTTTTGTGAAAAGAAAGTATGTAGAAGAAGTGAGGGTTTCACCTTTAGTAGATGGTCATGACTTTTGGGTACCCAACGGTGCTCTTTCTTCTGAGAAAAAGTTACTTGCAGAGAAACTATGTTATGGAACCAACAACTTGACCACATTGGAGAAAAGGGTCTAAGGACCTTGCAAAATAAAAACCTTGTTGAAATTTTGTCTAATTGTAATCTTGAATTTGATTTCTGTGAGCATTGCATTTATGGAAAACAAAACCATGTTTAGTTTTACTCGAGTTCTCATAAATCTTGTGGTGTATTGGATCTTATTCATTATGATGTATTTGGTCATGTTGACATTCCTTCAATTGGTAAATCCACATTATATTTCATTTATTGATGATTATAGTAGAAGGACATGGGTATATTTTGTAAAGAATAAATCTGAAGTTTTCATTCAATTTAAAGAATTTAAAGCAATGCTTGAGTTACAAACTTGAAAGAAAATAAAATGTTTGAGGACTGATAATGGTGGTGAATTTTTCTCTAATGATTTTGATAGATTCTGTAAAGATTGTGGTATTCATAGACAAAAGGAAACTCCATATTATCCATAATATAATAGAGTTGTAGAAAGAATGCACAAGACACTGATGGAGAAGGCTAGGATTATGTTGAGTGGTGTTGGCCTAGAACAAAGGTTTAGGGCTGAAGTTTTTTCCACTACTTGTTACTTGATTAGTAGGTCGCCTACATCAACTCTTGTTGATAAGACCCCTATAGAGGCATAGTCAGGTCACAAGCCTTCATTAAGATATCTTAGAGTTTTTGGTTGCAAGGCATATGCACATGTGCCAAAGGAGAAGCAAAAAAAGTTGGAGAACAAGGTTGTGAAATGTATCTTCATCGGATATAGTTATGGTGTGAAAGGATACAAGCTTTGGGATCCTGTTGCACAAAAGGTAATACATAGTAGAAGTGTTTTTTTAGAGAAACTAAGCTTTTTTCTATTACATTGCACCCAAAACTAAGTAAACAGGAAGATGTGATTCAATTTCCTTCTATACCTAAGAAATTTGAATCGAGGCCCAAGGATAAACAAGAAGTTGAGGAGAGCTCATCTAGCTCTGGATCTTCAGAAGAGGAGGAAAAACCTCCAACTCATTTTGTCCGTAGGTCTATAAGCATAGACAACCACCTGAAAGGTATTCACCTGATGATTGGTGATATATTTTTTCTTTGAATACTAACATGGATGAACCCAAATCTGTAGAAGTGGCACTAGGTATGAATGATGTAGAATCTTGGAAGATTGCTATGGATGAAGAAATGACATCTTTGAAAAAGAACGATACATGGGATCTTGTACAATTACTTGAAGGATGAAAACCTATTGGTTGTAAATGGGTGTTCAAGAAAAATATTGGTTCAGATGGAGGTATTAAGAAGTACAAAGCAAGGTTGGTTGCGAAGGGTTACTCTCAAGTTGAGGGTGTTGATTATGGTGAGATATTTTCTCCTATTGTAAAAATGGCATCCATTAGATTTTTTCTTTCTATTGTTGTTGCTTATGATTTAGAGGTTGAGCAAATGGATGTGAAAATTGCTTTGCTCTATGGTGATTTGGAGGAGGGTATTTATATGACACAACCAGAGCACTACGTGGTGAAAGGTAAAAGTAAGTCGGTTTACAAATTGAAGAAATTTTTGTATGGCTTACAATAGATTCCTAGGATGTGGTACCAGAAATTTGATACATATGTGTTGAGTTTGGGATTTGAGCGTTCTGAATCAAATCATTGTGTTTATTATAAAATTGATGGTGATTGTTTCTTTTTTATTGCATTATATGTTGATGATATGTTATTTATTGGTAGAGGGAAAGGTATGATTTCAGAACTAAAATCTTAACTTGCTACTAAATTTGAAATGAAAGATCTTGGTGCAACTAAACACATTCTTGGGATGGAAATTAAAAGAGATAGAGTGAACAAAAATTTGTGGCTTGGCAAAGCAATTATGTCAACTCAATTTTATGGAGGTTTGATATGCAAGATTGTATACCATTGTGTGGTCATGTTTCAATTGCAACAAAGTTATCTATTTCAGATTGTCCAACATCTCTATCAAAGATGGAAGACATGAGCAAAGTGCCTTACTAGAGTGCAGTTGGAAGTTTAATGTATGCTATGGTTTATACTAGACTAGAAACTGCTCAAGTAGTGGGAGTGTTGGAAATTGGATTGCATCAAATGGTTGTCATTAATGTCAAAAAGTTGGCATTGATGTCAACACAATATTGAATGTATGAGATGTTTACCAAAAGCTATTCTCTATCGAAGATGTTCTTTATCTGTGATCGAATGTATTGGATTTTGGGTCTAGATTCTATAATAAGATAAGCTATGACTCTAATATTATTATTAACTCAAACATCTATATTTAGAGTCTTGAGAAGTTTGTGTTGGGAGCAATATGTTATCAATGGCAGAGTTTTTTGGGTCTTGGTCAACCTAACACATGTTATGATTGAAGAAGATTGAATTTACCTTGGGGATGTTTTGTATGAAGCTTATCTGACTTGGAATAATACACTACATGGATAAAATGTTTAAATCATATATGGTGCTGACAAAGAAAGTTTTGATTATTTTTTGTTCATCTAATTAGGCCAACCTAATTGATGATCAAGATATAGATGCATATATATATATATATATAATATTTTTTGAGGAATGAGAAGTGAATGAAGAGGGAATGTGAAATGAAAAGAGGAGAAGTTTTGTGAATGAAGTGTGAGTGTGAAAAGGATTAAGGGGTATGTGAAGATTTGAGCCTAAATTTTTTATCAGTTATGGATCAATGTAGTTTAGTTGAGCAACTATTGCATGAGGCAATACTTAATATTCTAAGCTTCATTGGAACTGAACCGTGCACATTGAAAGTGTATCCAATTAGTTCAATCCTTTGGAACTGAGCCATTATTATTGTATCCTGGTGGTTAGCCATCTTTTGCATCTCCAGGTTGTAGCCCTATTAGATAGTGAGTCCTTGTTCCACACAGTGAGTCCTTATTTTCATGCAGTGAGCCTTATTTCAAGAAGTGAGCCTTATCTCAGGAAGTGAGCCTTTTTGTAATCAATTTTTATATTCTCTATAGTGTGAGTTAATCCTCACCATGGTTTTTCTTTTATTAGGTTTTCCACATAAATTTGGTGTTATTGTGTTTATATGTTGGATTTGAGTTTCTACATTGGAATTTGATGATTAATTATTTAAGCAGTTTTAAGTATTAATTCTGATGATTGAATTAAAGGTTAAAATCTATGGCAACTGATTCACCCCTGTTAGTTTTTAGGATAAAAAATGTAATAAGCAGAAAACACAACACAAGGAGCAATAACACAATATTTTACCCTAGGAAAACCCTCCTACTTGAGGGAGAAAAACCCAACAAAATATTCTCTTATAAATCAGAATAATAATAGGCCCTAGAAAGGCCGAATACAATACAATGGATTTTCTTTTATATATGGTGCAATTTCATGAATACACAAATTATTTGACTCTTCTCCTTAATGCTAATATGCTGCTTAGAAAATCAACCTATTGTTGAAAGAATTCGAACTTAGGAACAAATTGCTTGATTTTATGATAAAATGAGGAGACACCTTCTCCTATATATACAAGCTAGGTGATCTTTCTTTCTAGGGCCGACCTAGAAGAATATAAATTTTATTTATCAAACAAAGGCTGACTTGCCTTGAGTTGAATGTATTTAGGAGAAAATAGCTCCCAAAGCTACAAAACACTAACACTTCCTCTTAGCTAGGGTGGAATTTTCAAATATCCTCATCATGGAGTCTCTCAACATGATGCCCACAATGGCTACACCCATTTGTGGAAAAAACACATCTCAGTATCAAAGATGGACAAGGGCTCATCATGGAGTCTCTCAACATGATTTCCACAATGGCTACACCCATTCGTGGAAAAACACATCTCAGTCTCAAAGATGTACAAGGGATCAGCATGGAGTCTCTCAACATGATGTCCACAATGACTACACCCACTTGTGGAAAAACAAATCTTAGTCTTAGAGATGTACAAGATATCCTCGTCATGGAGTCTCTAAACATGATGTCACATCTCAGTCTCAGAGATGTACAAGATATCCTTGTCATGGAGTCTCTCAATATTATGTCACATATTAGTCTCAGAGATGTACAAGGGATTTCACCTCAAATTTCTCTGTCTCGGAGAAATATACACTACAGGGGCTTTCACCTCATATTTCTCCATCTCAAAGAAATATACACTACAAGGGATTTCACCTCATATTTCTCCATCTTAGAGAAATATACACTACAAGGGCTTTCACCTCATATTTCTCTGTCTTAGAGAAATATACACTACAAGGGATTTCACCTCATATTTCTCTATCTCAGAGAAATATACATTACAAAAAATATTCATGATGATGTGACTCCCTTTGAAGCTCCAAGTACTTGCATCAACCTCCTGACCTCCTCGTCCAAGATTTCTTGCAATTTTAAAGATATTAATAATATATCATAAAATCAAAATACCCTAAAGAGGAGTATACAAACTAATGCTAGTAACATACATGATTCACTACATAAAATCCATGATCATTATTCAAAGGTACAAACATAAAATACTTATCTCTTTATTGTTGGTACACCATTGAGCTAGACTTGTAGTTGTGTTTCATCTTTTCCACCTTTAGTGTTTCCATCCCATGCAACTGACCTAATAATTTTAGATCAAACACAATTACATAGAGAATAGGGATAGACGCAACTAAATTATCCTGTCTCTACAACACTTCTGTCACTGCCCCTTTCAAATTGTTGATGTTCATATGTAGCATCAGTCACATCTTCCAACACAAATTGAATAAAAGAAAGCAATTAAATTATAACCTATCAACTATTTAATTGGTGAAGATTGATTTTATGAATGGCCATGTCATTTGCTAAATAATGATTAATAATTGTTTAATGTGAAGTGGCATGATTATCTTGGAGGTGCGATTTTCTATGGAGGTTGACTTCTTGTTTGTAAAGACATACCTCTTGAATGAGATTGACATGATGATCTTGAAGAGTCACGTCTCTTCCTTCGAATTATATTTATACACCTTGGTTGCACTTCGTTTGACATTCATTCATTCCATTCTTATTTATCTCAAGTGCAAGTTCATCCATAAGAGCATACCGACATTTTTGAAGGTTGTAGTTCATTATCAGTGAATTGCATCATATTTTGGTGCTTATATCTTGGCATTCATATCGACCTCTTGTAAGGAGATAATCATTGTGATGTTTCAATATATAAGTGATATATTGTTGCTGTGTTTTTCTCCCTCAAGTGGAGGGTTTTCCCAAGGAATCTGTTGTGTTCGTGGTTCTGATTTTGAATTAATTTTATGTGCTCTAATCTGATCATAAAACTAACATGGTATCAGAGCATGTTTGAAGAAGATCTTGATCATATTTTGTATTACAACAATACTCTTTATTCTCCTTCTCATCGTTGATTACTTCTATCTCTTTGTCAAGATGGTGAATAGTCTTAAGATTGAGGATAGACTCGAGGGAGCATCAAATTTCACATCATGGAGATTCAAAATTATGCTCAACTTAGAAGAAAATGAATTGGCTGAGTTTGTGGAGAGAAAAGTTCCCGAACCTACGGATGAGGAATAGAAAGTTCAATGGAGGAAGAAAGATATTAAGGTGAAGAAGATGTTAGTTGATTCCATGAAGGATCATATTGTTCTGATTGTCTCCAAGTTGAAGATGGCAAGAGAAAATTTCAAAACCTTGGAGGAGATGTATGAAATCAACAACACAAGTCGGGCACTTGCATTGAAGCAACAACTCCATCATGTGAAGATGGTGAAAGGAGAAACAATTATTGCTTACTTCATGAAGATTTTGGAGTTGAGAGATCAGCTCTCTACAATTGGTCCTGTGGTAGATGACAAAGACTTGACCATGCTTGCTCTTAATGGTCTTCCTTCATCTTAGGAGTCCTACATTCAAGGAATCAGTGCAAGATCGAAACTTCCTAAGTTTGATCAGTTGAGGGAGGATTGCATTCAAGAGGAGTCTAGGTTGGCTGCTAGAGGAATTGGTCAAAGCTCCACTAATGAAGACATTCATGTTCATGCCTCTCAATCCTCAAAGAAGAAAGGGAAAGATGGGAAGAAAGGATATTTCAAGAGGAATAGAGATAAAGGAGTTGATGGTGCTCCTACATTCAAGAAGAAGAGGGACCTCCCCAAAGTCTAATGCTTTAGAAGTGACAAGTATGGTCACTTTACCAAGGATTGCTCAACCAAGCCTAAGAAGCAGGCTACCATTGCAGATGTTGAAGAAGTCTCTCCAAAGAAGGATTCATGTGAATACTTATTCTATTTGGCTTTGTCAAGCAATGTATCTACTGACACCAACACTTTGTTGATTGATAGTGGTGCCTCTCGCCACATGACCGGATTTAGGGAACATCTATCAAATTTGGTGGAGAGAGATTCTAGTGAATAAGTTATTATTGAAGATGATGCTAGTTACTCTGTGAAAGGAATTGTCACCTCCACTTTCCACTTGAATTCTGACATCTCCCTGTAGTTGAGTTATGTTCTATATGTTCCAAGCATCAAGTGAAACCTTGTTTCCATTTCATCCTTGGAAGACAAGGGGTACCAAGTTGCATTCTCTAAATGCAAATTTTTTTATGTGGATGAAGAATTCCAACTTCAAGACTGCTCAGGTAATTGGAATTAGACATGAGAGCCTCCACAGGCTATGCACTCATCCACTTCAGGCTCTAGTGCATGATTCTTCAAGTATGTGTGACCTTTGGCATTGAAGATTGGCTCACCTTCACTTTCGAGCTCTACCTATCATGGAGAAGATAGTCACGGGCCTTCTGAAGTTCAACTAAGAGAACGAAGGTACTTGTAGAGGCTACACTTTGGGTAAGAATACAAAAGGTCCATTTAATAGTAGAGAAAGTAGATCCAAATGTATTCTAGATCTTATTCATTCTGATTTATGTGGTCCAATGTCGATTCCTTCCTCGAGTGGTTTCTTATATTACATTATTTTTGTTGATGACTACTCTAGAAAGACTTGGATTTATTTCTTGAAATCTAAAGAATCTAAGGAGGTATTAGAAAGGTTCAAGGAATTTAAAGCTTGGGTAGAGAACCTGTCCAGAAATAAAATCAAAGTTTTTAGATCTGACTATGGAGGAGAGTACACTTCTAGCAGCTTTCATAGTTTTTGTATTGAAGCTGGGATTGAGAGGGAGTTCAGTGTCCCTTATAATCCTCAATAGAATGGTATTTCTAAGAGGAAGAACAAATCTATCATGGAAGTAGCTAAATCCATGATTCATGACCAAGATCTACAAACTTTCCTTTAGGCTAAACCATCCAGGACAACATTCTATGTTCATAATAGAAGTCCTCACCGAATCTTAGAGAACATGACTCTTGAAGAAGCTTTTACTAGGAAGAAGCTAGAAGTGAGTCATTTGAGGATCTTTGGATGCCTAATGTATGTTCATGCACCAAAGGAAAAGAAGACAAAGTTGGAGCCTTCTGGCAAGAAGGGGATATTTGTAGGTTACACTAAAACATCAAAAGCCTATAGAATTTATATTCCAAGTCAGAAGTTGATCGAGATCAATAGAGATGTCACATTTTAGGAGGATGTTACATTTAGAAGATCCAAGGGCACTCACATGGAGATTGATAATGAAGAATCTCCTTAGGATATGGAAGTTGACCATGCTCCTGAGATTCAGAGGGAGGCTCCTGAACCAAAAGAAGATGATGATCTAGTTGAGCCCTTGGAACCTACTAATGGGCCTACTGATATTGTGATAATAATTAAAAGAGATCTTTGGGCTAGGAAAATAATGCAAGAGGCATAAAGGTTTGCATCTCTGAGAGGAACCTTCAGAGAAAGTAAGAGACCTCATAAGTTTTCCAGTTATGTTTCTTTGATGAGTCATATTATTGAGTCTAAGCCTTCCAGATTTGAGGAAGCTTCTAGTCAATAGGTTTGGAAAGATGCTATGTTAGAAGAGTGTCAATTCATTCTCAAGAATGATGTTTGGGAAATTGTTCCTAGACCTAAAGGAAAATTTGTGGTATCCTCTAAATGGCTCTTCAAAATCAAGCATACAGTTGATGGGAGCATTGAGAAATACAAGGAAAGATTCATGGCTAGAGGGTTCTCACAAAAAGAGGGAGTTGAATATGAAGAAACATTCGCTCCAGTTTCTTTTTATACTTCTATCAGGACAATCATTACTATTGCTGCATCTAGAGGATGGAAGATTCACCAAATGGATGTGAAGACAACTTTTATGAATGGTGTAATTGAGGAAGAAGTATATATTGAGCAACCTAATGGATTTGAGGTACATGGGAAGGAGTCTCATGTTTATAGGCTGAATAAGGCCTTGTATGGCCTTAAGCAGGCTCCTCGTGCTTGGTACGAAAGAATTGATTGTTACCTATCAAGCTTGGGCTTCTCCAAGAATGATGTTGATTCTAACATGTATTTCAAGGTAATTGATGGTGAAGCATTGATTTTGTTTATGTATGTTGATGATTTGATTCTTACTAGAGAAGAACACCTCATTATCAAATGCAAGAAGGAGTTGACTTCTGAATTTGAGATGAAGGATCTGGGGCTCATGCATTACTTTCTTGACTTAGAAGTTTGGCAAAAGCCAGATGAGATGATTCTAAGTCAAGGGAAGTATACCATTGATATTTTGAATAGGTTTGGTATGATGGATTGCAAATCCATGTCTACGCCTATGGAGACCAACTCACATAAGTTGAAGGAGGCTACAACTAGTTCAGATCTGGTGGATCCCACAATGTATAGACAATTGACTAGATCATTGATGTATCTATTCAACACTAGACTAGATATTTGCTACGCAGTGAGTGCACTCAGTCAGTTCATGTGTGAACCAAGGTATATACATCTTGTTGCAGCAAAACATATTCTGAGATACTTGCATGGCATAGTTGGATATGGGCGAAGATATTCTTTAGGTGTGGATTTGAAGCTACATGGTTATACTGATTTCAATTGGGTAGGGTGTGTTACTAATCAGAAGAGTACCTCTGGATGTTGCTTCAGCTTGGGGTCTGTGATGATATCCTGGTGCAATAGGAAGTAGTCATTTGTAGCATTAAGTACAATAGAAGAAAAGTATACCATAGCTTGTGTGGAAGCTCAAGAAGCAGTGTGGCTTCAGAAGCTCCTTGCAGGATTTTTTGGTCAATCAATGGAGCCTACTATCATTCATTGTGATAACCAGAGCTATGTGAAGCTTTCTATCAATCCTATGTTTCATGACAAAACTAAGCATGTGGAGATCAAATACCACTATATTAGGGATATGGTATTGAGGAAAGCAAGTCAATTGAGGTATATCAGCACTAATGAGCATACAATGAATATTCTCACCAAACATCTCTCCAAGATAAAGTTTGTGTACTTTCAAGACAAGATTGGTATGGTGGAGAATCAAGCCCTAGCTGAGAAGGAGTCTCAGTATCAGTGATCATCTTTAATGCATTTCTCTTTTGAGAGAGATTTGAGGTGCAATCCCTTGCTAATACATTTCTCTTTGAGAGAGATTTGAGGTGAAAGCCCTTGTTTCCACCCTCTGGGAGAGAAATGGTGGATGTCATGTGTGTGACTCCATGCTAGCATCACATGAGATAGTCTATGATTATTTTCTTGTACTTGTGGTGTTCACCCTCTGGGAGATCCATGGTGAAAGTCATGATGAGGTGACAACATCATGTTAAGTGATGAACACTTGTACATACCATACATGGGTGTAGCCATGATGTTTGATATCACAATGAGGTGATATCTTTCTTTTCCACATATGGGTGTATCCATTGTGGTAGACATCACGATGAGGTGATATGTCTTGTGTAGCTGGAAGTATTCTCCCTAGCTGAGAGGGAGTGTTGATGTTCATATGCAGTGTTGGTCGCATCTTCCAACACAGATCGAATAAAAGAAAGAAATTAAATTATAGCCTATTGGCTATTTAATTGGTGAAGATCAATTTTATGAATGGCCAAGTCATTTTCTAAATAATGATTAATAATTGTTTAATGTGAAGTGGAACGATTATCTTGGAGGTGTGATTTTCTATGGAGGCTGACTTCTTGTTTGTAAAGACATACCTCTTAAATGAGGCTGACGTGATGATCTTGAAGAGTCATGTCTCTTCCTTTGAATTGTATTTATACACCTTGGTTGCACTCCATTTGACATTAATTCATTCCATTCTTATTCATCTCAAGTGTGAGTTCATCCATAAGAGCAGATCGACATTGTCGAAGGTTCTAGTTCATTATCAGTGAATTGCATCATTGCATTTATGTGTTGCATCATATTTTGGTGCTTATATCTTGGCCTTCATATTAGCCTCTTGTAAGGAGATAATCATTGTGGTGTTTCAATATATAAGTGATATATTGTTGTTTGGTTTTTCTCCCTCAAGTGGAGGGTTTTCCCAGGGTATCTGTTGTGTTCTTGTGTCTTATTTTGAATTAATTTTCTATGCTCTAATTTGATCATCAAACTAACATAAATTAGGAAGCATTGAAAAGGCCTACTATGATGCTCTTTTCACTTCATCTTCATCCACTATAGAAAAAAAACTCAATAGCCTCGGCCTCCATTTTCCTCTGCTTAGATTCCATTCCATGATCTTTTTAAGCTATTCCTTGGTAATGTAGGAAGTAGGGTTTCGAGCTTGTAATGATAGAGGAAGATCTTGCATGTAGAACTTATACAATTCTGCAAGCTTACTATTGATGTGAAGGTCACAATCGCACAACACTTTTCTCCATTGCTCAACATCTCAACCACCAAAATACTAGCATTCAACTTTCAGTCTCCATTGTAGTTGCTGAATTTTATTGCTATCTTTAGCGACACCTCAATTGAAATACCAATTCGAACAATAACAACCTTTCCTTGCCACTAAGGACTACTCACGTGCCCTCGAGTGTGCCATATTTGTTTTCCTTGAGAAACTGCCCTAAAAATATGTCCGATTTCTACTCCAAAACTTTCTCTAAAATAGACACAAGACCTGCCCTAGATTCTGATAAAAAACCTACTCCAAATAAGATATAGTGACTACACAAAATCTACTCTAGATAATGACGTGAATTGCTTCATATAGTTCACTTCTATGCTAGCATGATTCACCTCAAGGAATTTCTTCACAAATTCCCTCTATGCTGATATGATTTTCCTTACAAGATGTCTTCACCAAAAAATCTTGTGTTGGTCCGATTTTGCCTCATAGAATGCCTTATAAATGTACTCTTCATCTGTTATAGATCTGCTCTAGAATTTTGATTAATATTTAATGAATGGATGCTTGGACAAATCTAATCAAATCTTCCCTAAACCTGCTCTGATACCATGTTCTTTTTTAGGATTAGAAATGTAATAAGTAGAAAGTAGAACATAGAGAGCAATAACACATTATTTTACCCTCGGAAAACCCTCCTACTTGAGGGAGAAAAACCCAACAAAATATTCTCTTATAAATCAAAATAATAATAGGCCCTAGAAATGCCGAATATAATGTAATGGATCTGCACTTATATATGGTGCAATTTCATGAATACACAAAGTATTTGACTCTTCTCCTTGATGCTAATTTGTTGCTTAGAAAATTGACCTGCTGCTGAAAGAATTCTAACTTAGGAATTAATTGATTGATTTTATGATAAAATGAGGAGACACCTTCTCCTATATATACAAGCTAGGTGATCTTTCTTTCTAGGTCCGACCTAGAAGAATAAAAAAATTATTTATCAAACAAAGGTCAACCTACCTTGAGTTGAATATATTTAGGAGAAAATAGCTCCTGAAGCTACAAAACACTAACAACCCCCCTTCTTAGTTTTCCTATTCAACAGTTGGTATTAGATTTCAGTCCTTTGAAATGATTTTAACTTCAAGGAGATCTTGGTAGGCTAAATAAAATGATGAAGGAATCTGAATTGGATAAAGAATTAAGAACAAAGGATACAGAGTTTGAAAGTGAAGATCTGAAAGAAAATGTCAAGCAAGCAGATGAATGCATTTAGAAGCTAAGGAATTAGATCCAGAAGTTCAAATTGAAACATAAAGAAGTTAATCAGGAACTAAAGGAAGCAAAGGAGATTGCTAAAAACCTAAGAATGAAACTTGAAGAAAGAAAAATGGTAGAAGAGAAGCTGAAATTGGAAATTGAACAAGGCAAGATAGAGGAAGGATGCATGAAAGAAATTATCAGTTAGAAGATAGAAAAATGCGATAAGCTTGAACAAGAAATAGTAACCCTAAAAGATGATTTGGAAAAGGGAAAAGCTCATGAAGAAAGGTTCAAGACAAGCTCTACAATGCTTTATGAGTTGATTTCATCCCAAAAACCTACAAAGGATAAAGGTGGTCTAGGAATTGAAGAAGGACAAAGCTCAAAGACTAAAACAATTTTCAACAAGATGGAGAATCAAAGGAGCAACACCAGAAGGATACCCATCCAACAACCTAATGCTCAAAGGTACCCATATTTTAATGGATTTTGTTTCTCATGCATTATATTCAGATATAAAGAAAAAAAATATAGAAATTGGATGAACTAGAATAGAATGAGTCAAAATGTTGGATTCTTTGCTAGAAAATGTTATGTTTGCAACAAGGTTGGACATGGAGCAATAGAATGTAGAATCCAAATGATGATGAATGTATTTAATACTAGTAGAAGGATTCAATCATTTCAAGGCTATTGTTACACATGCAATATCTTTGGACACAAGGCTAATCAGTATAGGTAAAGGATAAAAGAAAATTCATTTGATCATGGACATGTTATGTGCCACACTTGCAACAAATCAGGACATATCTAAAAAAAAATTAGGAGCAAAGTTGGGAAGAAACCTAATCTGGAACAAAAAAACATGCATGTGAACAAGGTAGATCTAGAAGATGTAAGAAGAGAGATGCCAAAAATTTGAAGGAAAAAGCAAGAATCTAAGAACAAGAATGAATCAAATAACTCTATATCTACATCTAATGCAAATACCTCTTCTAAGAACTGAACCCAGTAATGGTTTCAAGGGGAGCAACTATGGAAAAATCTAACAAACCCCCCAATATATGAGGTTCCATGCGATGACACGTGGATACATAATGTGAATCTCTATTTTGAAGGAATTGGAGAAAATTTTGACAGAAAAGAGGAAAATCAAGAAATTTGTGGAGCATTTCTTGGTTTACAGTGTATCTCATAAAATAGTTGGCAATTTAAAGGTTGAAAAGCAATAAATGCAAAATTATGGAAAAATCAGATGAATCCCATGACTTGGAGAAAGAGGAAGTTTGTGGAAATGAGTCTATTGCACCATATTCAAGTATAGAAGCTTCGTCATTTGAAAATTGATCCTACAACTTTGATTGAGAAGGAGGTACTGACAACTTAGTGAAGTACAGATGATGATGTCATAGGCAATAAATTACCTTTTATGATGAAACCCTAAAAGTGACAAGTTATATAAGGAAGTTGAGTGGTTATTCTTTTTCATTTCAAATTGAACGAGCTACGGAGTAAAGTGCAGCTGAGAAATGGGGAGTTAGGGTTATTGACAAACAAAAGTACAAAGAAAAAGGTTGCAATAATGGAGTCAAAGGCAATGGTGGTATTTAATCCACACAACAATGAATTACAGAAATTAAGCAAGTTACAAATCGATGAATTTAACCATGAAAAGATATGAAATCTTGAGGGTTCCCTTTCAATTGAGCAAATAAAAAAGTTCAAGAGTTTAGGGCACAAGGGTTTAGATATTTGGAGAAAATTTCCATACTTTTCGGATGTGGACACTATTTGGTTTGTCCTAAGCAGAATTCAAGGTGATAAGATGATCTTTGAAAAACCCTACGAAATTAAAAAGGAAGCAATTGCAACAATTACAAGATTATGCAATGATGGACCCATACCAGTAAATAACTCAATGAAGAAAAAAGATGTCGAAGCCCTAACTGTAGTGACAAGGGACGAAAGGGCACTTCTAATTCACACTATAATCAACCCGGTCATAAGGTATGTGGGATATGGAATTTCATATAATATTTATTTTAGGAACAAGGAAGGTTCTACTTCGGTGATTGATGTTTATGTTGCACATAAAATGGTTGAAAATAATGTGGATTTCTATTTGGGTGAGTTACTGAGGAATCAATTAATGGAGAATATTACTATGACAAAAAATGATAATTACCCTTTTCATTTTGGATCCCTGGTTATATGTTTGATGATGTATTTTTTGAAGTCATTACCATTGAAAGAGAATGTTGTGTGGGAGTCAATTGTATTGATTGGGAAGTAGGTCTACTGGTATGTAGAATTTCTAGCAGAAAAGGAAAAGATTTGTAAAGAATACTATGCAAACAAAATAAATGCATGGAGTTATGGTATGGTTTTCAGTCCAGTTGTGATGTCTGAAGTAGGATCCTCCTCTGGGAAGAAGAAATCGAGAAGAATCAGTTCAAGTTCTCCTATGGAAATAAAGAAGTTGAAGGCAAAAGAAAAGAAAGAAGAAAAGGAAAAAAATATTATAGATGCACTTGATCTGGCATCAACGGATGATGATGAGGAATATCTTAATAAGGAAAAGGTGTTGAAGATTCTTGAGCAATCTGATGGATAGAAGAAGATTGGAGATGTTTCATTGTCATGACCAACATATAAACAAGATAAGATCACAAAACCTTGGCTATTTACATAATTCATAATGATACCGATCTAAGTGAATTAACAAGAGCTTTACCGAAAGTATTGATTGAGTAGATTGAAGATAGACTAAAGGCACAGTCACCTAGTGAAACAAAAGAAAAAGATGCAATTCAATTGGCCATAGAATAAATATGTGGAAATGCACAAAATAAATTGATTGAGTGCATAAATGAATTGAATTATTGCATCAAAAGCACAAACAATGTGTATAGGTATTGTCTCCAGTGGCCTACTGCTATTAGAAACTACATAGCAAAAATTGATGTTATTGAGCTTGAGCTAGATTCTATTGGAAAGACATATAATATACTTAATGATAAGGATGGAGCACAAAAGAAAAGGATCAATTCCTTACAGTCTGAACTTGCAGTCATTATGGTACAAAGGGAAGGTATTGTGAAGACTTTTTGGAAAGTTAAAGAGATAATTGAGTTGAGATTGGAACAACTTTCCGATCTCCTAGTGGAAGCTAAGAAAAATGAACAAAATATCACTATCCCAGATACTCTTCTAGAAACAATTGATTTGATAGCAAAGAACAATAGTATTTGTTTAAACATTAGTTTGGTACTGAACTCATGGAAGACATTTCTTCTGAGATTAAAAGAAAAATACAAGGAGATATTTTAGGGGAAGAAGGATTGAGGTAAAGAACCATTTTTTATATCATTTTTGTTTTGAAGACTATTTTGGTAAAAAATTTGAAGGGGGAGATAGATCTTCTTCCTTTTCCATTGATGTCAAAGGGGGAGAGAAAATGTGTGAAAAGAATGAAAATCATTACAACTCACCAAGGGAACTGTAAAGGTTGTTTTTTACTTTTTCACATCTCGTGTTACCATCAATGATAAAGGGGGAGATTTTTGGAAATTGGATTGCATCAAATGGTTGTAATTAATTCCAACATGATGTTATTGATGTCAATACAATATCAAATGTATGATATTTTTACCAGAAGCTATTCTATATTAAATAATTTTTTTATCTATGTTCCAGTGTGTTGGTTATTGGGTCTAGATTCTACTACAAGACAAGCTATTACTTTGATATCTTAACTATGCCATTATGATTCACTTAGATAGCTATATTCAGAGTCTTGAGAAGTTTCTAGGTTGGGAGCAGTATGTTATCAATGACAGAGTTTTTTGGGTCTTGGCCGACCTAACACATGTTATGATTTGAGAATATTGAATTTACCTTGGGGATGTTTTTTATGGAGCTTAGTCAACTTGGTATAATACACTAAATGGATAAAATGTTTAAATCATATATAGTGCTGACAAAGAATTTTTTGATTATCTTGTGTTCATCTAATTAGGCTGACCTAATTGATGATCAAGATATACTTGTATATATATATATAAGATGTTTTGAGGAATGAGAATTGAATGAAGAAGGAATGTGAAATTCAAAGAGGAAAAGGTGTGTGAATGAAGTGTGAGTGTGAAAAGGATTAAGGGGTATGTGAAGATTTGAGCCTAAATGCTTTATCAGTTGTGGATCAGTGCAGTTTAGTTGAGCGACTATTGTATGAGGTAATACTTAATATTTTGAGCTTCATTGGAACTGAACCCTACACATTGAAGGTGTATCCAAAAAATTCAATCCTTTAGCAGTGAGCCACTATTATTGTATCCTAGCGGCTAGCCATCTTTTGCATATCCAAGTTGTAGCCTTGTTGAACAGTGAGTCCTTGTTCCAGACAGTGAGTCCTTATTTTTAGGCAGTGAACCTTATTTCAAGTAGTGATCGTTATCTCAGGCGGTGAGCCTTGCTTTAGATAGTGAGCCTTTTTGTAATTGATTTTGATATTCTCTATAGTGTGAATTAATCCTCACCATGGTTTTTCCCTTATTGGATTATCCATGTAAATCTGGTGTTATTGTGTTTATGTGTTGGATTTGAGTTTTTGCATTGGCATTTGATGATTAATCATTTAATTAGTTTTAAGTATTAGTTATGGTGATTGAATTAAAGGTTAAAATATGTGACAATTGATTCACCCCCATCTCAATTGTCCTATTCAACAAGGATTTCTTTCCAGATGCATATATCTAATCTTGGTAGAGTTCATTGGGATGTAGTTAAAAGAGTCTTCAGATATTTGTGGGGCACCTTAGATTATTCCTTATGTTATCATAGTAATATGATTAAAGATGAGGTTTCCCTTGATAATCATGGTTATGTGGATTCAAACTAGGCAGGTGATGTTAATAGTAGAAAATCCACAAGTGTTTATGTTTTTCACTTTATTTGGTGGTGCAATTAGTTGGAAAAGTAAGCGACGGGTTGTGGTTGAATCAGAGTATATGGTAGCTACTCATGCCTATAAAGAAGATATTTTTCTTAAGAGACTGTGTTTAGATATTGAAATAAAAAATTTGTAGTGATAATTTATTATGATAGTCAGAGTGTGATATGTCTAGCCAAGAACTCGACATTTCATGCTAGGACCAAGCACATTGATGTACAATATCATTTTGTTAGAGATATGCTTGAAGATGGCAGGGTCAAGCTAGTTAAGGTAGGGACTTTGATGCATGTTGTTGATTCTTTAACTAAACCTATGAGCACAGAGAAGTTCATATGGTGTTTAGAGACTATGGTCCTTTCGGCCCCAGGAAATTAAAGAGATGGTGGTTACACCCTCATGTTTCTCTTGCAAGGCGTTTGACAAGTGGGAGATTTGTTGGGAAAATTTGTCTCAACCTTGCAATTATATACGGTCTATTGTTGATAGGATGTATGTTGGTATGTGGTGACTGATCATGCAAATACTATACACTCGTAGCGAGACGTGGGGTTTGGGGCATCACCCCAAATTTTTTTCATTGACACATCAATATTTTCCCATTGACACGTCAAGGTTTTTTCTGCTGACACATCAAGGTTTTTTTCCCACTGACATGTCAAGGTTTTTTTCCCGCTGACACGTCAATGTTTTTTCATTAACACGTTAAATGAAAAGTGACCTTGTAAAACCCTAATTCTAGAAGGTTCCAAAAATCTTGTTATAAGTGGTTGGGATGTATGTAGATAAGGGTGTATTATGAGAGTCTGATAGATGTCATGTTGTCTCTTGATCTCTGGTGGTGATACTCCTATGAGAAGTTTTCTTTGCAAGCATATTGTAATATTTTAATTTTTGAATAATATATTGAGAGACTTTTGGAGTGTGGGGTTTTTCTCTCGAAATGGTTTCCCCGCATAAATCTTTGTGTTTTGGTATGCATGATATTTGTGTTTATTTATGTTTAAGTTTTTGTAACTGTTAAATATTTGTAAAGTTTTGCATTTTTCTCCTCTCAAGATTAGTGTAGGAAGTTGTTCTGCTACCTTAACTTCCTTACACATACATAATTATATCTTGATCTATAAGTATAACATATATACAAAATAGCCATATAGGATTACAAGAATTCCATATATGCATACAATGTCAAGTATATGCAATACAAAATATATGTCCAAAAATGCCATATAGGCATACAAAAATGGACCACAATAAAAAGTAATTTCCCTCTAGGTGAAGAAAACATATCATAGGATGCCTTTGATCATCGAGGGGATGGAGATACGTATGACAGAGGTATACTCTAAACTCAATGGTTGCTCGTCCTATTTAGTTCTTCATGGAGCTTGACCTGTTATAATAAAAAGTATAGACATTAATAAATAGAAATTACGTTATAAAAAAATAAAATATTTAGCAAAACAATCACTTATCACTGCCAAATGATCTCTCTCCTCATTCGCAACATCGACATGCTCAGGCTCTGGCATTCTAAATTACTATTAAAACCATCCAAATAGAATTTAAACTACAAATCAATAATCATTTATTTTTCAATAATAAAGAGTTATAACAATGAATGTAATTTGAAATTCACTAATTTTCCTCATACCCTCATCAAAGGCATTGAGCTATCTATTGCAATAGACACACCATGCTTCAATACCCTATCAACAGTAGGAGGATTTTCTACTTGCAACATCTAAAAATAAAACAACCTTATTCATAAATTATTGAAATGGTATGCCAGTGATGACAATTGGGAGGATACGAGTGAAATGGTATGTTACAAGCTAGTGATGCCACTAGCCTATATTTTTTTAGGTCAATAACATGAACAAATGAAATTCATAGATTATGAAGTGCATAACATCCTGCAATTAAGTTAAATTAAAAGTATTAAGCATACTTAAAAACTATCTAGAACCTTCAATTCATTAAACATTATTCAACTGCGAAATACAATGTATAATCTATATTACCTAAGTGAAACTTCGATGTCCACCTCTATTGGGAGGTCTTACTATCGAAGCTCCAAGATTAGTCTATTCAACATCCAAAATGAGATATATACATACCATTCATATAACAATGTTATTCACATGTAATATTTATAATTATTTACTAGTTACATACCTCCATAGTACATGTCATCGCATAATAGGGAGGTCAAGGATCGATGAAAACAAAATAAAAGTTATGACCCTAAAATTTCATTATAACCATTAAACTAATTTAGTTAATTTTTCATTTTAAAAATGAAATTTAATAAATTAAATTCAATGAACTTGCTAACATTTACCTGATTATCAAGGCCAAATGCCTCATGAACGAGGACATCTTTCATCACCATCTGATCAGCTATAGATGTACCCTACGCACCTACGTCCTAACTATGCATGGGGTCATAACCACAGGGTGACCCACAAGCCTGACAAATATAAGGTGGAACTCTACTCCCCAAAGACTCACTCAAATCACCCTATGCTAGAGGAATTGCATGTTGTATGAGGCTTTGGTTCAAGGAAGTAATTGACTATATTGTATTGACCTCAACACTCTCCTTCATAATGGAAGGGATAGCCACATGCTCATATGTTGGTATATTGAGTGCTCATCTCACTGGCCACTATGGGCCAATATGTACCCCCACTCTGTCCTATGTAGAGCCCCCACCTCTACCTTGTAAGCCTTGTTTATCAAAATAGTTTGGGATTTTATTGAGGACAAACTCACAATAGAGTTTCCTCAAAAAATATTATGGAACATCATTTTTGTTGCATGGAGGATGGTCAAAAACCATCCACCACCTCTGCCAAAAATGGTTATTTATCCCTTGGTGGTTGCACCAATGGATAGGGAACCTCTTGCTGGAAGGATGCAAAGGGTTTGTGAATAGGTACACAAGTCAAAATTTATAATTTTTTCATCTTTCACTTGTTTATAGGATAATTTATCTACATAAAATTCTCTAAAATCTCATATCTTTTCTGACCAACCACTTATTTTCTTGCTAATTGAATTTACATGTGATACTATCGATTCAATTGATTGAGCGAGCATGGTTCTATGCAAGGTTGAGCTTGCAAGATCTTTCAACCTTGCAATTATATCCTCAATTTGTTTTTTGTTATTTTCAATTTGCCCCATTAATTTTTCTTGAGTTCCTAGAGAATATTGAGGAATTATTGGAGATTTTTGTTAGGCTTGTTCTTTGTCAGGGATTTGGGGTTGAGGAGAATCAGGATTTTGAAGAGGAATTTTAGGAGGGTTTGGAGGTGCATTATCATTTCCTAAAAATTATATAAATTCACATCAAAAAACATATTAAATATACCTATGTAAGAAAAAATTCAAACAAAAAAACAATAAAAACTCACTCCTTTGACCTCCCCGACATCATGGTGACATTTTGGTGAAGATTCAATGAAGATTTAGCAAAGAAACGGTGAAGGTTGAAACTTCCTATAATGTGAGTGCACTCTTGAGGGTTTGCAGGCCATGGATAAATAGGAAAATGTAGAATACAAAATGAAATGAGGTTGATTTTTTTTGTTTATATTGACTATAATGTGATCACATTATAATTTGCTCACGTTATGACTTTTTAAAATTTTAAAAGATGGTTGGCCACTTTTTGGCCTTCCATCTTTCTACACTCGCCCTGTGTGTGTATATGAGTGAGAGAGATATATAGAGATAACTTGATAGAGAGGGAGGGGGATGAAAAAAAATAGAGAGAGGAGAGATAAGTATAGAGATATAGAAAAAGGGAGAAATAGGGAGAGAAGGAGAGAGAGGGAGAGAGGGATAGAAAGAGGGAGATATATCTAGAGATATATATAACTTGGGAAATATAGAGGGGAATAAAAAGGGAGAGATATATAGATTGAGGTAGAGTAATGGAAAGGGAGAGAAATAGGTAGAGAGGGAGAGAGATAAGAAGAGGGTGAGAGGGAGAGATAGATAAATAGATAGAGAGGGAGAGCTGGCTAATACATAGAGAGGGAAAGATCCAAAGAGAGAGGGAGAGAGAGAGAGAGAGAGAGATAGGGATAGAAAGAGGGAGAAATATATATAACCAAGGAGAGATAAAGGTAAAGAAAAAGGGAGAGGAATAGATAAATAGGGGGAGAGGTACAAATATGGAGAGGGGAATAGAGAGGGATAGATAGCTTGAATAGAAAGTGGGATAGATAACTATATATATAAGGAAAGATAGAGGGGGAGATAAAGGGAGAGAGATAGAGGTAGAATAAGGGAAAGAGAGGGAGAGAGAAGGAGAGGGGAAGAGAAGGAGAGATAGATAAATAGATAGAGGGAGAGATAGCTAAATAGATAAATAGGGCGAGAGGGAGAGGGAGAGGGAGAGAGAGGAAGGGAGAGAGGTATAGAGAGAGGGGAGAGATAGAGAGGAAGGGAGGGAGAGAGATAAAGAGAGGGTGGAGATAGAGATGAAGAGGTAGATAAAGGGATAGAGATAATTAGAGAAGGAGAGGAGAGGAGGAAAGAGGGAGGGATAACTAAATATATAGAGAGGGAGAGAGGTATAGAAAGAGATAGAGAGAAAGATAGAGAGAGGGGGAGAGATAAAGATCAGTGATAGATTTAAGACCCCCCCTAAATATATATAAAATCCTAGTGAATTTTTCTCTTTTTGGAAAAAATTATTAATTTTTATTGGAAAATATTTCCTTAAAAAGGAATTTACTAGGGTATTTTTTTACATCATGAGAAATTGGTAGAAAATCTTGGAAATTTTTTCAATATTTTAGAAAAACTCAATTATCATGACAAATCCTTCCTTTTAAAAAAAACTTATGGAAAATTGGTGGCCTGAGGGGTGGCAACAATCAATGAATTTAAGGTGTAGGTCTTCTTATAGGGGCTTAGAGGGTAGTTCTCCCCTATGAGGTCAAGTGTTAATGCCCCTTGATGGAGTTTAGGGAGTAAAGCCTCTTGAATGCAGCATTTAACCTCTTCTTGACTAGTCACTCCCTTTGGGCATAGTAGCATCAATCATAGCTTATTTATCTTCATGATTTTCTTTAAAGAAGGTGACCTAGTATTCAAGCTTTAAAATATCCTAAAAAAAGGCTTAGAGGATTGGGCCACTTTCTTGAACTTGAGTTAGTATTTTTATTGGATTGATGATGCTTTTGAATAGTTACAAATACTCTTAGAAATTTGTAAGATGATAGGAGCCTTCTAATTACTAAAATTTGACTAAGTCTAAGAAATTACAAGATCCTCCAAAATGTAGAATCTATCACTAACTCATTTGACTACAAAATATGATGAAAATTTCTAATGAAAGATGTATAATTAGATGAATCATCAGTTACATGTGTATTTAATGTGAAATTTTCAGTTTTTTTAAAAATTTGTGCCCGACGTTCATTGAAATTTTGATGAAGGTCGGGCATATAGCTTTCTTGTACATGTATTTTGTATTACTAACATGTGACATTGTATGCATATATTTCTTTCTTGTATATATTATAATTTTACCAACATATACTATTGTATGCTTCCATGGCTTCTTAGTTAATATATATTTTTTTATTATTAGATGATACACATTGGATTCCTTTTAATTTTTTATAGTTGAAGATACATAACTAATTACAAGGATAATATAAAGAAGATATATCTATATATGTATCATTTATGAGTTTCTAAAATATTTTACTTCCATATCAACCACTTTCTTTACTTCAATTGAGAAACATAATACCTCTATAATCTTGCATTTATCAAGTGTTAATAAAATAAAATTCAAGTACTTAGCTATCAATTTTCTCTTGATTGATATAGTAATAATATGCTATCCAACTAATACTCATCCAATGATATCATATTGCATTTATTTGTGTCACTTGACCATCGCATAATTGAACCAAGTACCACTTTAGAAATACCACATACATAGTCTTCTCTTTCTATAAACCCCCCATTGTATTCATAAGGGTTTTATTGTAGGTCCCATCAAATGCTATACCCTAATCATGTAACAAGTAGATAAGTCATCTTTACTAAGGTCAAACAAGGTTGTTTTATAACAAAATACAATAGTTTTTAGTTTAAAGTGTTAGATTTATGTTTTGATTATAAGGTTTATCTTGTAGGTTTAAGGTGTGAATTTAAGGTTCTTACAATGAATTTTCAACCAATGGTATTATTCTATCCTATCTCTACCATTATAGTTCTAAAATAAAACATACAAATCAAACTTAACTAGCAATCACACCTTAGTGTGCAATGGGTATGCCAAAACATTGTGGAATTTCAATTAGGATAAATTTTGGTTTATTTTTTTCATACATTTATGCAGTACATGAGGTCAATTGGTAGGAAATTTAGAAAATGATGTTTTTTGTGCAACAAAGGACTCAATGGAGAAATCATAGCTTCAAATAAACTATGCATCCACTTACAGGGATCCAAACATGATTGAAATAAAACCTCTGAATTAGGAAGATGATCAAGCTCCATTACCAACAAGCTCATGTTATGCTTGCAATAAGGAGAGAGGGAGAGAGAGATATGGAGAGGTTGTGATAGAAAGAGGGAGAGATATAGTGGGGAAGAGTGAGAGATAGAGGGGTAAGGAGATAGAGATAGAGAGGAATATAGAGATAGAGATGGAGATGTAGAAGGAGAGGGATATGGAGAGGAGGAGAGGAGAGAAGGATAGGGAGAGATAAAGAGAGAGAGAAGAGAGGGATAGATAGAGATGGAATAGATAAATATATAAAGAAGGATAGAGAGAGGTAGATATGTATAGAGATAAAGGGGGAGAGAGGAAAATAGAGGTAGAGATGAAGATAGAGTGAGAGAGGAAGAGGGAGACAAATAGATAGAGAGATATAGGTAGAGGGAGAGATAAATATAGAGAGAGATAGGGATAAAAAGAGGGAGAGATAGTGAGGACAAGATAGAGAGAAATATAGAGGGAGAGGGAGATGAAGAGATACAGAGATATAGATGGTGAGATAGAGTGATATAGAGATAGAGATATAAAGAGATATAGAGAGAGGAGGGGGGGAGAGAGAGAGAGACAAAGAGATAGGTCCAAACAAAAAGAATTAGATATAAGTATATAGAAATGGAGAGATGGAGAGAGAAATAAGGAGAGATAGAGAAAGGGAGAAATGAGTATGGGGAGATAGAGATAGATGGGGAGAGACATAGAGAGAGATAGAGATATATGAGAAGAGAAAGAGAGATGGAGATGTATGGGAAGAGAAAGGAAGAGAGGTGGAGATAGAGAGATTGATAGGGGGATAGAAAGGGAGAGATGGGGAGAGATAGAGAGGGGGAGATAGAGGGGGGGAGAAAGGGATATAGATAGGTAGAGGAGGAGATATAGAGAAGAGGGGGAGAGAGGGAGAGATAGGTTGAAGAGGAAGAGAGAGAAGAGAGGGAGATAGATAGGTAGAAAAGAGAGAGAAAGAAAAGGGGGGAGAGGGAGAGAGATATGTAGAGAGGGAGAGAGAGAAGAATATAGGGAAGAGAGGGAGAGATAGCTCAATATATATAGAGGGAGAGGGAGAGACATAGAAAGGGGGTGATATAGACAGATAGAGGGGGATGGTGAAAGAGATAGAGATATCATGATAGAGGTAGAGAAAGATATGGATAGAAAGAGATAGAGAGAGGAGTGAGAGGGAGATAAAAAGAGAAATAGAGATATAGATATAGATTAGGAGAGATGGAGGGAGAGATTGAGTGAATGAGAGAGAAAGGGGGGAGAGGGAGATATAGCTCAATAGATAGAGGGCTGAAGAGGAAGTGACATAGATAGTGGAAGATATAGAGAGATAGAGAGTGACAGTGAGAGATATATCAATCACCCTCCCTATATCTCTATCTATTCATCCTTATCTCTTTATCTCTCTACCTCTCTCTATCTCTTTGTCTCCCTTTGTATTTGTATTTTTATCATTATCTCCCTCTCTCTATATATTTTCTTCCTTATATTTATCTTTATCTCCCTATCTCTTTATGTGACTTTATCTCTATCTATGTATCTCTCCTCTTTTCTCTCTTTTACTTTATCTATTTTTCTCTATCTAATTCACTATCTCTACCTTTATTTTTCCCTCTTTATTCCTGTATATCTCTACATATCTCTCTCTATATATATCTATTTTTCTCTATCTAATTCACTATCTCTACCTTTATTTGTCCCTCTTTATTCCTCTATATCTCTACATATCTCTATATATATATCTCTATGTCTTTGTCTCCATCTTTATCTCTCTATTTCTATTTATCTCTATCTATATCTCTATCTTTGTTTCTCTCTCTTCTCTCTTTTTTTCTCTGTATCCCTTTTTTATCCCTTTATTTCTATCTTTGCTCCTCCTTTGTCTCATTTTTCTTCCTCTCCCTTGTTCTCTTTCTCTTTTTTCTCTCTCCACCTATCTGTATCTTATCTTTATCTCCCTCTCCCTTTTCTCTTTCTTTCTCTTTCTCTCTTTCTCTCTTTCTCTCTCCATATCTTTGTCTCCTTAAGTGTTCAGTGGGTACATTGAAGAGGTCTTAAAGGAGAATTATCATATATTTAATCAAATGGCATGTTACCTTGATCATAACTCCC
Organism: Sequoia sempervirens; assembly: GCA_007258455.2. Classification (NCBI taxonomy): domain Eukaryota; kingdom Viridiplantae; phylum Streptophyta; class Pinopsida; order Cupressales; family Cupressaceae; genus Sequoia; species Sequoia sempervirens. The sequence continues at coordinate 218,344,421 of VDFB02058242.1, forward strand.
CAAGGACACATGCCATCCTTGGATTGTTGACATGAAACAACCAATCAAAATTTAGTTTATTCTCTCTCTCTCTCTCTCTCTCTCTCTCTCTCTCTCTCTCTCTCTCTCTCTCTCTCTCTCTCTCTCTCTCTCTCTCTCTCTCTCTCTCTCTCTCTCTCTCCCTATTTATCTAAGTTCATCTCTTTCTCTCATTAACTATGTAGAATATTAAAACCTAAATGGCCATAATTTTCATTTTGGATTTCTTATTTATTTGTGAATAAATTTGGTTCAATGCTCACCACCTTGGATATTTCTTTGAAGGAAGTTGAGTTAGGACATTACTTGAGCTACAATGGGGATTATCTATTTCCTTTATTTAAGATACTTCCCTCTTGTCTTCTCAAGATTTTTGGGTGTCACAATGAAATCTCAAATGATCTTTTCAAGGAGAACCTCCATCCATTTCTCCATCTTGTCAATATTTCACATGCATTTCCTTATGCTTTCAGCATGAGTCTTCATCTTCATAATCTTTCTTGATAAGAGTCTTCTAACTTTGGGGTGCTCCCTTTTCATCATCATGTTGATTCATGGTACCTATTACTTGTTAATTTTTTCATCCTTGTGGATACCTCCTATTGTAAGAGAATAAAGTCACCTTTTCCTATAGATCTTGTTGATCTTGTCAAAGGAATAAACCTTAAAATATGACCATAGCATAAATTTTGTACAAATAAAGGACTATTAGAAAGCTATGCCACAACTATATGATTTGTAATTAGACCAATTTTACCAATTCTAACTTTTTTTGCATGGACATTAATTGAATTATGATTGAAATTAATCAAGTTACACCTATAATCAAATTATTTACTTAAGAAAATGTCATATATAAAATTGAAGTGACTTCAAGAGTGTTGGAATTCTAAGATTGTTGTATTGTGTAAATTTAGCCTGATTTGTTTCACATGTTTCAAAAAAAATTATTATAAATTTGATCATTATCAAATCTACACATTTTAGTTTTTTGCAAGGTCCAAATTCAACAACCATGAACTTGCCTACTTTATTATTTTTCATAATTGAGAGTAGGTAAGGGTTTCGTAATGATTATTATAGTCTCCATTATAGCTCTCTCCTAACTTTATTTTGATATATGTTGACCATTATCTCTTACAATTAAGTGTGAGCTATACATTTACATTTCATGGTCATGTTCCTCATCTCTATTAATGTTATTTGACCTAAGCTTAATCCATTTTAATAGATATCTTAAAAAATAAACTATAATGACCACTACTAATAGTGATGTGCAATATTTTACCACACACCTTACAATATATAACCTCTTTGTATTAGCTTTAACCTAAATTCATTTTCCACAGTCAATAAATGCTTCCTTGACCTTTAATAAACATGATACTCTAAAACCTTCATCAAAATTTTATTTTTAGGTTGTATCTCATCAAATTGGAGAAGTGAAAGGTCAATACCAGTGAGGAAGATTTTGGAGGGGCAAAAACCCATAGCGATTTAATTTGAATTTCACATGTTATTTTGATTTTTGGCCCCACACATGCAGGAGCACCGCAACATAGCTTAGTCCAGTGCACCGAGACCCTAACTGGAAAAAAAAGGTAGGAGGAAAGCCAGAGCGACAAGGTTGAGGGCACTCAGAAAGGGAAAATCAATGACCAAGGGACAATGAGTACTGTAAGTGATTTATATCTTTTATATTGGCACCCCCATTATCTTTAACCCTTCAATTTTACTTCCAAATGGGATTGAAATCCCATGTTTTTCTTCTAAGATTCAACTATTATGATGAGAAATTGTAGTTTCTCAAGTGAATATAACTTATATAGATATAGATAAAACCATTTTTGTCACATAAATCTAAAACTATATAGCTAAATCTAAAAAAATGTTGGTAGGAATTTAAAATATTATAGATGAATGTCCATGGGGTTGAGCTTAATTTATTTTTCACCATTGTTGGGCTAAGCCATGGCCCTTTTGTCACTGTTCTACAAAACCCTCCATTTTCCCTCAATACACTAGGGTTTTAGAGAAACACCATATACCTAACCTCCCTAACTCAACTATTGTCTTCAACACATTAAAGTCATCCTACAATAGGACAAAAAACCTTCATTCATACTGTTTCATCCATCAAATTGACAAACCCTGACTTAACAACCACAAATTCACAAGAAAATTGCCCCTGTCAACCCTAGGGCATCACTTCAATGCCAAGTTTCTTGCTTTAACAAACCCCTAAATGCAATGAACTGATAAATAACTTATAATCATTCATAGGACACCATTAATGCATATAGGATCAAATAACTTCAAAGTCATCTTGCAACAATAACACCTTACCCTTACATAAAGGATTGTAGATACACAACCTTCTACTCCTCAAGGAACATGAATCTTCCTATCCACTTTTTGATATAAAAATTAGGATTAAGACAATAAGGTTTCCATAACTGTTCACAACTCAACCACTTCCAAATGGTTCCAAAGGCCATCAACCTTACCAAAAAAATCTGATCATAACCAAGACATACAAGAAATTTCCCAAACAAGGTACATTCCAATTACCCTCCAATGTTCATAAAACAAGATATAAAGAACAACTATTGATTTTTACTATTTCCTTAAACAAGGTCATTGGTTCGGATTTCAAGAATAACCAGTTCCCTTTATCCAAAACAAATATGATCACACTCCTCACTCAACACTCAATACTTAAAAGGGCTTACCATCGTACACAAAGAAATCCCCTTTGACTCTGTCAAACGTCCCTATGTTGTCTGCACAATCTCTAATGGAGAGACACAATAGTAAGAGAAAGCCACAAACTTCATTAGACTGTCAATACATTACCTTATTGTTTGATATCGGTGACTCTTAAGAGAACATGAAAGGTATCATAAACTCTGTGGTTTGGGCTTCAAAATTTTTATGAGTATCCCAACCATCCACCAACATTCATAACACATTTGTATGCACAAGAACCTTCCCTTTGTCTGCAAAACAATTAATTTTGTTGACTTTTATAAAAATAAGGGTTACCAATCAGTGTATATGAAGAGTTCAAACTCATGGTTCCACCAAATCAAAATATAAGAGGGCCCCAATGTCTCCCCTTAACCTCTTACATTCATGAAATTCTTGTTCAAATGATTCACTCATATCAACATCCTTCCTTTATCACTGATATAAATTAGAATTATCAACTACTGCCAACACATAACAGTCCATGAAAAAGCATACAATTGTTTGCATTCAATGCAACCACTAAGTTGAAATAGGACCATTGAGATAGTAGAACACTATTTTAACCCTTATAACACAAATACATTCAAATTCAATGATAAAATGTCAAGAAAAACTCATTGATCATGTGAATTTCCTATTAAACCTTATTGTAACAGTCCTAGGGCATCCACCTTTGTTGACCAAACCTTGATCAAATGCTTTGGAACCTTAGATTATGTTAAAACACATCAAGACACATTGCTAGAGGATATCAAAACCTGAACCTGTAGCTTTGGATTTCAACTCCAAATTGGCCTCCAAACAATAATTGATTGACCTAGCACTAAATTGCATGCTTCAACAATAATATAATTCATTTTCCAATAAAAATAAGTTTATTCTAAAAATTGCAGAAGTACCTTAGTTTTGAATCAAACCCTTAAACCCTAAAAATTTGTCTCCAATGGAGACTTAACAATTTTTTCCCAATTGTGAACTCCGTTGCAAATCCACCCTTAGGTTTTCGTCCAACTCTTGTTGATCTACTGAAGGTTTTTGTCCTTAGCTTCACATCATCAAACAAATTCATCGCATCAAATCCATAAAGAACACTTAATACAGCTCAACAATCCTCCTTATAAAGAACTCCAACCTCTCATGAGAATGAATGGAACACTTAGCACTCATTGCATCTAGGTGATGCTCACAAAGGTGAAGCATTGGGCCTTCCCAAGAGGTCAATCCTAGTACGACTCCAACTTAAGTGAACTTATCCATGGAGTTTCCTCTAAGGTTAAACCCACTTAGCTTGCTATCCCATTTTCAAAACTTACGACAAGCGTTGTGCCTTATGAACCATTCATTATAGAGCCTTTTAGCTCATCAATTAAATAACTTGATTTGAATAACTTTCTTGCAATGAATTCAACAATTTACTCTTACATCACAAACAACTTCGTATAACTATAGAAAATTATTTTATATGGATCGGGAGAAGGCCTTCTCATTTGTAAGGGGTTAGAAAGGTTAGAAAGTTAGAGTCTGAAGGGAATTCAAGAAAAATTTTGGTTCCCATTGAGGTGTTTCCTACCCAAATGGAAACTACCTCAGAGGGACTATTGTCTTCGAGGAAGGTGGTCCAAAAAATTTCATAGATAGGTACAGGAAGTAATAGTAACCTTCCACAAAATAACCCAATCAACCTCCAAGAAACAAGACAATGACTCCTCTAAATGTTTCCAAAACCCAAGGCTTCAAAACACAAGGTTTGGGAAACAAAATGAAACTTTTTGCACCAAAATTGCAAAGTTGCTCATAGCAACCTTTGAGCAATTTTGACAACTTTTGCAATTTTCAACCAAATCATCTATCAACCTAGGACTTCTCAAACATGCTAAATATGACATAAAACCATGAATTACATCAATTTCATCACTTTTGGCCACCTTTGGAGGGGTTGACTAGTGTTGACCTATTCAGGACCTAGTTGGCCTAGAGATGACAAAAAATGGCAAAATGGCCTTACAACTTTGATCCAATACATGGAATGGCCTTATTTACTCATGAAAAGAAACAAAATGGCCTTGTCATGGCCTTATTACAAAGACTGGCCCAAAATGGTCATGGTGGCCTCAAAGGGCTCTTGGTGCTCCTGCACCACAAACCCCCCCTAAGAAGATTCTCTTGTCACAAGACAACATAAGATGGCATACGTCTTAGCTTTATCAATGCCTTTTGTGAAATCAAATCAAAGTCCATGAAAAATAACTGGCCAAGCTGAAGGGTGTGGAAAACTAAGTCCATCTTCTGGGAAACCTCTACTAAGTCCATGATCTCTTGTAGATGCTCTTTGTCACCTTATAGTTATGCTTGCCCACGTCTTGATGGACCATGAAAAACCTCAAGGAATTTTCAATAAATATCTCTCTCATTCGATGGAGTGCAGGTACCACCAAATAGGTATTTTTCAGATCTGTCTTCCTCGAGCAAGGGAATTTCAGGAAGAGAAGAGGAAAGCAAGACATGTAGTAGGTCTAAAAGAGGGAGATCAACTAGAGGTCAAAAGATTAGAAAAAAATTCCGTAAATGCATGGAATTTTTTCTTGTTGAAGGGGGGTCATGTTCTTATGATGATGAGAGCATAGGCGACATCAAGGTTCCCTTGAGGTACAAACATCTACAGAAACAATGGGTACCCAAGGAACTTCCTCCAATAAACATTGATTTTTGTGTCAACAAGAGGATATATCACATAGCACCATCGTGATTACATGGTTTGGGATTATTTTGCATGGATGGCATAAAGGTTTGTTATGAAAAAGTTACTAAATTGATGGATTATGTCAGACCTTGTTATAGTTACAAAGATTGGATGCAGCTGGTTCGATATACACAAAGTATGTGTAGGTATGCACTATCAGCAAATTATATACAGCTAAAAGATAAGGATAAAAATAAAGGAGTGGCTATGTACATTGACAGAAGGCCAAAAGCATCAGAGAATATTGCAGGGTTTATAAACAATACACGACCTGGGTCAACAAATAAGAAACCCAATTGCATATTCGAGGCGTGCGATGGAAACCATGTATTTGTATGTGTGATAAAATCAATAACTGCAGGGGAGGACTTGCTAATCGATTACAATTTGAATCGCATAGATACAAACACAGTTACTATGGGGGTGGTACGTACTATATACCATTTTACCCAACCTCCAATTAATGACTCCAATATACCATTTTATTATTATGCTTTTTTTCGTAAGTCTATTGGTTTCATTTTGGTAATATTTTTTCTATTTAATTTTTGTCACAGTGGGGCATTGATCGTACAGGGAAGGCTTCGACCCAGAGCACATATCGTGATGCATCTTCAGGCACTTCTACCCAACAAGATTACCTCATTGTAATTGTACAAATTAGATATGAGCAAAAAAAAATATTATTATGTTTTTTTCATAAGTTTATTGGGTTAATTTTGATAATGTTTTTAATATTCTTGTCACAGTCGGTTGATCAAGGAAAGGCACCAGCAGTAGAGGAGAGCATCCATAGGGAGGTGCAGTCACTATTATGCGATGATGACATCGCATATTCCACAAACCCTCTGGATATGATAAGGAAGACTCAAAAAAATACAATGAAGAAATCCTTCAGTTGTTATTCATAGTGCCTCAAACAGATGAGATAAGAGAAAGGGTTAAAATATTGATTGAGAAAGTACAAAATTTGCAAGTTGTCATGAGATATTTAATTATAACATAATTTCATTCATGGTTTTAAATTTTTTACTCTTTTATGTCATGAACTAAAATATGCTTTTTTTTATAAGATTTTTTGCGTACTCATGATGCTACTGGCCATTATCAGGATACTACAGGTGTTGCCCAGGGAGTAGGGGTTGGTACAAGTTTCAATCCTGATCTTCCTATGCATACATCACATCATCTGACCCCATCATTCATGCCTATATTATCGAATGAAATGTCAGCAACACATAGCATGCAAACATCAGGTAGTGCACCCTCTGGTAGCAAACACATGCCAGAACATGCGTCAGGACATGTACCTGGGGATGCAGAGGCCACTAGTACTGGTGATATTTTAGCAGCATTTCCTGGATCTTCCCATATTACTAGTATGAGAACATTGTCAGTCACATTTGTGGTGACCGAGGATTTCATTCACATAAAGATAGAGAAGGTCCTAGGTACTTTAAAATGTTTTAATTATTATTATATATAATCCAATTGAAATTTACTTATTGATCACTCTTTTTAGAATAATGATCCCATGATCATTTTGCAGGAAATGATGTTTTTTATAAAAATATAAATGATATTACATTGGAGATCTTTGGGCCCACCATACATACAAGGTGGAATGCCCAAAATCAAGATTTAAAAGATGAGCTCATTAATAGTTTAGTTGTGATGTTTGGTAATAACACATTCAACCAAACCAAGGCCCTTAAGAAAGTTGGTACCTATCTAAAGTATGTGAGGGACCAATATAGGTCACATTTAGAGAAGAACAAAAAGTATGAGCATCCCCCCATGATTTCGAAGAGGGAGTGGAAGGACGTGGTGTCAGATGGAAAGGAGAAGGCTGAAAAAAAAGGAAAGACACCACCAGGCCAAGGAAGGTATGTTATACTATCAACAATATAATTATATACTGATTACTCTTTCTTTTTACATAATCTAATGTATTTCAAACTTTTCATAGGCTACCCGACACATCGAAGGAAGCAAAGGCAAGACTAGAAAAACACGGGCATCACAAACTTGGCTCTGGTGGCTATATGCAATTAGCCACACAAATTGTAACTATCAATAAATGAAATATTGCATCCAAATAATAAATTGCAAGTAATTTTGGTTTTATCACACCATAGAAGCAAAATTCATGATCTTATGCAAAAATGCAGGGCTCTGAATTCAACAGAGTGCCCACAGAGGGGGACCTGAAGATTTCCTTCCAAGAAGGCTATGGAGTTGTGGTTGAACGCCTAAGACTTTTGATTGGGAAAACACAAGCTTCCACTACATCTGACACGTAGGTAAATAAACTCAATGAAGTTTATTTAAAATTGAATACTTGTGCAATCTATTCAATATTAATTTCCACCATAAAGTAATTATGTGCCTGTTTGTTTTAAACGGGAAAGCAATGATAATATTGCACATGAAATTGGAATGTAGCCTGGTGAGGGTGGAGCACAACCTATAGATGAAGGTCATGGTGTGCATCCCGGTACTAGATGTATTCATGTTCTATACAAAATGCAGTATGGATTAATACAATTAAACATCTTTAATTGCAATTGGTGTATTAATTAATGTAACCTTTCATGTTTCAACTTTAGAGCATGTAGAGCGTGATCAATAGGTTGAGCATGATCAGGCTAGACAAGATCAGGAACATAATTTGGCCCCATCAGGTAAAGAGGACCACTCTAATGTTCTTTTAAACATATTTAATTGCAATTGGTGAATTAATTAATGTAACCTTTCATTTTTCAACTCCAGATCAAGATTTAGAGGGTGTTCAGCATGCTGAGCATGAGGCTATAAGACAAGATCAAGAACATGATGTGACCCCATCTGGTAAAGAGCACCACTCTAATGTTCTTTTAATTAATTTGAAATACTTGTAACAACAATAATAAAACATATCAATTTAACATTTCTTTGTTATTGCAATAGACCCCTTGTAGCGGCCTCCATGTCGTGAGTACACGACTAGGCATACATTAAGATCACGAGCAGAGGGAAGAAAAACTGAAGGGGTGACAGATGATTTAGAAAATGATACTCCACTTCAGCTTTTTTTAGCTTCAAAAAAGAAACAAAAAAAAAGTGATTGTAATCATATTATGACAACCATATTTTTGATAATATGTAAAAACTGAAAGAATGAATGTGAATATGTTAATGAATGAATGTTATATGTTATTAATGTAGGATGAATGAATGAATGTTATATGTTATTAATGAACTAATTAATGTTATTAATGCAGGATGAATGAATGAATGTTATATGTTATTAATGAACTAATTAATGTTATATGTTATTAATGGATGAATGAATGATTAATGTTATATGATCGGCTATGGGGAATTGAGAGTGATGTGAGGGGGGGAGGAAGGGGCCAAATGAGCTTCCACCATCATGTGGTTGGCCCTCTTAAGTAGAGAATATTGAACTATTCTTGAAACAAAGAGAATCTCAATAAAGTAATGCACTTTTCAATATAAGAAATGCATCGTTTAAAGCATCAAACCAATATGCAAAGATGAAATAAAGTGCTGAATTTTCACTATGGTGGAAAAAAAATGATTCTTTATACCCTGATGCCTTCATTTTCCAATCCAATTTCTCCTACTTTGCATAACTCTGCCATGTTTGTGGATGTGATATGTCTCCTACACAAAAAACATGTACCGGTTTACGGCCTTTAATCCAACTACATCCATGTATATTTTTAATTCCTCTATCTTTCATCAATATCTTTACTATTTGAACCTCGTACAGATGTTTTAGATGAAGAACCCATTATTGTGAAATGTGCCTCCACTTGAGTAAAGTGAATCCATGCTCTGCATCATAATTTGAAGTTGTTTCCATTCCAATGTTCTGAGTTTAGTTTGTTTGTATGGCTTTGTATGAATACCACATTGTGTTGAGTTTGGATTTGGTTTCAAAGCTCTGTTTCTTTTGTTTTTAGTGGTGACATAATGCTAAAAGTTGAATTTTATGCATAACAGGTTAGTGGAAAAATTGACAACTCTGAAGTGTTTAGAGGCTCGATTGAGATAGATACACGGATATTTGGATCTTGTTGTTGATTGGAGGCTTCCACTTAACCATAAAATTTTGTACCATCTGCAGGTATGCAAAAATTTATCTACTTACATTCATTCAACTTACTATCTTCTTTACCAAAATCTACCCTTGTTAAACCACAACCTTAACTAGCACACTGTCGTAATTCTTCAATCTCAGTCATCAATCTTTGTCTTGACAAAAAGTATAATAGTCATTAAAACATTACTAAGGGTAAACATATTTCATAAATACCTATGGAGGATAAACCACAGTCTACCAATCCATTAGAGACTCATAATGCATAAAACCATTGAAAATACATCACAGTCATAACCTTTGCTAAGGGCATAGGATAGTCTTTTGGATTGTTTACAAATTCATATCTATGATCATAAGCATCATAAGCCTCTATAATCTTTATGATTTCCCTAAGTTGAATGACCATTGAATTTGCATTTAGTTGACTATTCCTTTGTCTTAGCACTGCCACCCGTATTCATCAAATCACTATGCATTGTTGATCTTTCATCTTATAGTCCATTTTATTGATATTTTCATACATTATTTTAACTATTAAGACCATCCTTTATTGATTATTGATTGTATTTTAAATAATTTTCTACCTCTCATGATTTGGCATCTTCTTGAATACTCTAAACTCTTTCCATCATTGCTCACTTGGTGAGGGGGACTGTCATTGTACTTGTTTGAAATGCTTGTGGACTATCATCCTTTGAATCTACCCTTTACATGACTATCTTTTACTTCCCTTAGTTGATAGTCCTTCTAGGTGACTGCCCTTTATATGTATGGTGATTGTCTTCTCTGAGCAATCGATTTGAGTTTCATTTGAATATTGACATTTTCTCTTTCATTCCTACTAGGTCTATACTCTGCTCCTCTTTTGTTCCCATTGACCTAATACATTTAATATGACAATCCTTTAGTGCTCTTGATGTTTTTCATCATGATTCATAGTCAAAACCTTTATAACACAGTCATAAAGAGACCTATTGGGCACAAAACACAGTCATAACTTATAGTCATTAATCATTGTCCAAAGTTAGTATAACTGTCCTTTCAACTTCACAAGGTCACTGCCATTTAAATTTTCTAAAATGACTATCTCTTGAAGACATTTATGACTATCCTAGGTTTTATTCATGGTGTTTGATATTTTTTGCACCCTCATTACTATCATTTCCCTTGTGAAAATCATCTTTTGTTAGTTGATTGTCATTATTTTTCCTTGAGATTTGACCCATTTGTGTTTTCTCATCAAAAATCTATATCTTTAGTATTCCTCCATAGCACTGCCCCTTTGTTACATCATACATTGTGTATTGCTTCTTCCTCATGAATATCAATGCACATGATTGTCCTTGCAAATATATGGTATGTTCATTTGTGACTATCTTTTCATGCTTTTGACTTCCTTGTTGCACTTGCCTTGTAACTATCTTTAAATCATGCCATTGTCATAGGTTATTAGTCATAACAAACTATCCTTTCAACTTCATAAGGTCACTCAGTATTTGTCTTGGTGTGCATGTTTTGATTGAGTGACCATGCAATGTGAGAAACCAAGAACAAATTTGGGATAGAAGTTGGAAAGTTTGAGGAAATTGCACAAGTCAATGAGGCTATGTTGTGTTGGTCAATCTCAAATTGGCTTGATTTTTCTAAGGTCTACATGTATATTGGTGTGGTCAATGATGTATCCCAAGTACTAAATCTATGTGGCTCCAAAAGTGCATTTTATGAGGTTGGCTTGCAACTTGAATTGGTGTAGTGTATCTAGTATACATGAGACTTGCTCCATGTACTCCTCCTAAGTTTTGCTAAAGAGGCAAATGTCATCTAAGTAGAAAATGATGGAATTGGTGAAGGTTTGTAGGATATCATTCATTAGGAACATGAATGTGGCTAACCCATTATACCATCTATTCATACAATCCTTGGTTTTGAAAGATTTTTTCCAAATAAATTTAGTTTGAGCTAGTACTTAATGGTATCCTAATTTGAGGTTAGTCTTGGAAAAGTATTATGCACTTTGAATTGGTCCAACAAGTCATTGATGCATGAAAAAGGTTATTTGTTTCTCATTGTGATCTTGTTGAGTGTGTGATTTTCGATGAATAGGCTCTAGGAATCATCCTTCTTTTGTGCATGGACTATTGGGTTGCTCCATGGTGAAGAGTTAGGTTAGATCTTGCCTTGATTTAGTAGCTCTTGGGTTTGATGTTGAAGTTAATCATTCTCCTAATAGAATTGTGATACAAATATATATTTAGGAGAGGGCATTTTCAAATCGATTTGGTGTTATATTGCATGTTGTATTGGACTTGCATTCTTCAAAGATGTCTTCATATTCTTGCAATATCATGTTGAACCTTTCTTGCTGCAATGGGGTTGGCATATTTGTGAGCACTAATATTGTGTGTAATTGCTTGTGTAGGTGCATTTGTGGACTGTGAGAAGCACAAATTTCTATGTGTGGGTAATGATCTTGCAACATTGTTTAGTAGAGACCAAAGCTAGTTTGTCTTGTGATGTTAACTCAAGGAGGTTAAGTTTCCACTTGTCATTATGTATTGTCCATTTTTGTGCCTTAAAATGGAAAATTCCATCATCATCATACACTCAATATGGTTCTCCAAGTAGGATATTGTACCAAAGGTGTGACATCACAAGTGATAATGTCTTGCAAAGGCTTGATTGCATACTCAAAAGTGCATTGTTGGCTTACCTAAATTCCCTAATTGTCTTGTAACCATCATAGAGAGTAGGGGTTTGGATGTATGGTGGTAGAAAGATGTGGGTTCCTTATTGCGTCATGCATGATGATTTTCTTTTGGTTTCCATTGTAAAAGATCACATGGACATGTTTGTTAACCCCACACTTCATATGGAAGAGACACTCTTGTACCTTTGAAGCATCAATTGTTATGGTACAAGTGTGAAATCATTGTGCCTCTTGATAAGTATCATCAAATGAGTTGGAATCTAATGTGGATTGCACAAATAGGGATTATTGCACACAATGTAACATGGAATTAGTGTGGAAGCTAGTGTGGTGATGATGGCACCACATATCACCCTGCTGCAACTTCTTGCCCTTGTCCTTACTTGGTGAAGATGGTGTGACATTCTAGGCCTTTTCATAGCTAGTTTGGAGTATGTTTCCTTCATGGGCTTGTTCTTGCTTGTGAAATTTGATTAAGATTTTCCTTGGATTCAATCTTGGATGCATTGCAAAATGTTTGACCAAAAGTGTTTAAAGTTTGGAACTCCATCCTAGTGCAAATAGAAGGTGATAGTCTAGTGATGAATTTGAGCAATTTGTGCTGCTTAGGAAGGTTCTCATGCATAAGTGTAAAGTATTTGTGCTATTCAGTGTATTCTACCACAAATTCATTTTTGCATTGATACAATGACTTGAGCATTGTTATTCATCCTTGTAATGTTTGAGAGGGTATAATTCCTCTTGTGAAGTGCTAACAAACACATCTTATGCTAAAAATTTTTGGTGATTCCCGATGTGTTGTGGGCTTAGTGATTTTCACCAATGAGACATTGAAATGAACATTTCCAATGCTATGAAGGAAATTTTCTCAACATTAGCGAAGTTGATGAAAAAGTGTACTTTAAGCATTTGAATCTAGATAGTTAGCGTTGAAATGTCAAATTTTCTTTTGAACTCGGAAAGGATTGTGATTTTGCATGCGAACAAGTTGTGAGGGGTTTTAAAATTTTGGTTCAAGTTGGCTTATGAATTCATGGAATGGTTTGAATAGTCCTTGGTTTTGTGCTTCCAAAGTGGTGTTGAACATTCACTAAATATTTGCTTTGACCTTTAGTACTACTTGTTGGCCATTTTTCTTTGATGATTGTGAGTACTTTCACAAATTGAACTAGGTGAGCTGCAATCCCTTAACTATTATGCATGATTTTTCATTGGCATGAAGGAATAACTTAGCTTTGATGTCAATGATTTTATTTCTAGAAAAATTGGTGTACAATCTTTACTTTAGCTAATTGTCAACAAGATCATAGAATGTGTAATGGAAGAACAAAAATGCAAACCAAAGACACTTGAGATGCAGAAGGATTTTGTTAGATATTTCACTTCTATTGAGAAAGAACAAGGGAAATTTGTAGAGGAGATTTAGATGGGAATTTATGGATTACTCTAACCATAGTTGATGTACAATTCAATTATTTATACACTTGTAATAGTTTAGCTAGGTTGTTAGCTAAACTCCACGTAGATGTTGACAAAATTATGTCTCATGCTTATGGCAATCAAAACATACTTGAAGGTTCTTAACAACTCTAATATTTGTACCAAGGGCCATGTTTAACAAACCAAATGCAATTGCTAACTTTTCACTATGGCGATAGATAAATAATTTTTTTTTTTTTAAATAGCAATGTTTCATCACAATTTTGACAAACATTATCTGACAAAAGACAAAAAAATTGCAACAAGATTGTTGTACCCGCAATGAAATTTTCATCGTAATGGAAACTCCACCTCGTTGGAAAAACGATGAATGTTTGTTATTTTTTCAACGCTTTCAAATGGGCAAGTAGATCTACAACGTTTTTGTGTTTTTTTCGTCGATAGATGGATGAAATTACATCGATTTTGTGATGAAAACCACCAACATTTTCCGTGGCGCTAACTGACAATTCTTGGTTGTGGTTTTGACGAATAAACATGTCATTAAAGTAATAAAAATCCAACGACGAAATTTAAAACAGTGTTTCATCGGTAATTCAACAATATTTTGTCAAAATGGCACCAAACATTTGTAAGAATTTGTAGTCAAATACAGTAGTGTATATTATAACTGCTAGAGATCTGAAACCATTCTCAAAGATCCTCAAAATATATACATGAAATATAACTTAAATTATAGGGAATTAAATTTCCATATATGGAAAATTTTATTTCATCTATATAACCCTAACCTAGCCTTACAAAATAGAATAATGACTATGTAAAATTGATAGAGAGAGGGAGATAAAGAGGGAGAGATAGAGAGGAAGAGATAGAGGGATATAGAGGAAGAGGAGAGTGATAGCATATAATGGGGTAGAGAGAGATGGGGAGAGAAAGAGAGGTAGTTTTTCTTCTTGGAAACATGAACATGTTATAATGCACTCACGCTTATATTTTCCTTGAGTATTTCCAACTCTTAGGGTTGGTTTTTTCTTGGCAATCCAAATCAAATGGTTGGACTTACATGTCCAATCCTACAAGCATATTTTCTGTAAATTATAAAAAAATGATACAATCTTGAGTATACTCTATATGAGGTTTGCACGTCTTTCCAAATCGAGTTAAAAAGATACCATAGTAGCATCAAGATATCTCTCTTAGCTTTCTAACCATGTAATATTTTCCATGTTTCAAATATGTTAAGGTTTTGATCTTTAATTTTTTTGCTAGTGTCTTCATTTTTTTCAAAAAAACCTACATATGGTATTTTTGGTTTCATTTTTTATTTCTTCATCAAAATTTGAAACAAATCACATTTTTACAACCTACAATATATGTTATACACATTTAAAATAATTGATTTTTAATTAGTTTCCAAAAATTTAGGGGGCACACACTCAATTTTTTATTTTTTAGGATGTTTCCAATTCGAAAATTAGTAAAAAAAAAATATTCATTAGAAAATTACTAGAAAGTTAAGCATAAACTACATGGTGTTAGCTAACTTTTCATCAAAATAACTTTTTAAATAATTTAAAAAGTTATTATTTTAGGGGGAGCACATTAGATGCTATGTTATGTTTTTTTTTTATAAAAATAGGAACACTTTGTGTGCTCCACCTATTTGAACCTTTTAATCTCCACCATTTAAAAAAATAGTAGTTTATAAAGTAGATTCAAAGAACTACGAATCTTGTTCTTGAACTATGTCTTCAAATTTTGAGTGTAACTATCTTTAATTTCTCATCCAAGATCATTTTTCTTGATTTCAAAAACAAAAGTAGCCACTTAAGACCCCCTTTTGGTCCCCCATTTCCATGCACTTACTCTACAAAGATACTATAATACATAATGGAACATATTATGTGCAAGTACTCTTGCAAGGTGATTATATGTATTAACAATTTTCTTATTAATCGTCAGTATGTGCATGGCTAGTTAGGAACCATCATAGGATTATTGGTGTGAATATGGTGTTTTACATATCTAGTTCACTAGGAGGTCCTATTCACATGATAACTACCCTTGATACAAACATTAAATGGTCAATGCAAATATTTAATGCATGAGATAATGCATGGGAAAACTATTAAATTCCTAGATTACTAAAATTAAATATTGAGACATGGCTTAATTATAAATAACTTCTAAAAATGACAACTATGATACTTTAACTCCTAAGTAAACTTATAATGTGAATAGGTCCTCACTAATGAATAGCTATGAGATAACCCCATTCACACCAACATCCCCCATAAGTGCAACTTAGGGAGTGTAGTTATTATGAAAATGATGCAATATGTAATATGGGTCCCAACAACAAAGCCATGTTAGGTACCCATGTACAACTAATCATGCAACTAATCTCTCACAAATAGAGAAAAGGAGAAAACCCAGTGGGACAAAACTCCTTTCCAAAAAAGAGATGTAATACAAATCATGTACAAGTGATAAAAGTGATGTATGGAGGTCCCAACATCAATACCCCCAAGAGCTACATCCATCACAAGAATACAATATAATGACCCCTCCAATGAAGGGAAAGATGGAGACTAGATTCCCCCCCCCCATAATGAAGTATCATAAAAACCACTAAAAAAAGTGTGAAGCCAAAAGAGAACCCAATGGTGAAAAACCACATGCCTCCCCTTAGGAAGAAAGAGATCCAATAGTAGATCTAGAAGATAGTCCAACTCCATGATGAAATGAGAAGGACGAAGTCTCCCAAATGAAGTCTTTGAAGAAGAATCAAGTGCCTCCAAAGATGTCCCATCAAAATCAAGATCCCCAATCAAGGTGGAAATAATGAAATGAGGAGACTCAAGAATATCCTCCAAAGAAACATCTACAAAGAGGATAGTTATCCCCTCAAGCATGTCCTCCAAACTGTAGAAGAGGAATGACAAACAAAAACTACAATACTAGATTTATAAAGCCATCCTTTAACCACAAATCTGAAAAACTAAATATATCCTGCTCTATTGAAGTCATGGAATCAACTGTCAACTCTGATGAAGCGGGAGATGATGGAATCACATCACATGGCTGAGGAAGAAGAGCTAGATTTTCTAGGTTCAACCAACCACCATAGCCATCAGTTGAATTACTACCCACACTAGAATAAGGATATTGAGGAACATAAGGATCATCATCATGATCTAGAAGTGGGAGAAGGTATACACCTTAGATTGATGATCAACCTGGCCCATAACAATCAATTCTTTAGTTTATTTACAAATAAAAATTGAATCAAATGTGAACTCATATGTGTTTCTTATCTCTGTAATTTGATAAACTGAAAGAATATTATGGGCTATCTCAAGAATATAAAAAAAATTATACACTGACCTTGTACCCAAGTCGACATCTCCCATACCAGCAACATAAAAAAAACTCATTGTTTGCAATCAAGATCCTATCAAAATATGATGCTCTAAGTGACCATGGAATAATGTGATCAAAACAGCAAACAATATGTTCTAGAGCACTCGAATCAATAATCCATCCATTAGGTCTATCCACATAAGTGGTAATCAATGCACAACCCTTGCCTTTGGAATCTCTAGAAGTAGTTATTGTATCCCCTTTGTGTGAAGTATCCTCAAGTGTGGTAGAAGAATAATGTGAACTAGAAGATAGAGAACGAATGAAAATATTATGATCCTTAAGAATTTGTTTCAACTCATGGATTTCCTTCTTATAGAAAACTTATTCACTATTCCCAATCTCTTTGCAAAAGGTACATGTGGGTTTCTCCTTGTTGTATTTTCCCTCTGTAGAAGATGTGGTGGAAGTATCACTAGCTTCTAGCTTAGGCTTGTTCTTTTTCTTCCCTTTCCCCTTAGTTGGTGTGGCTATCAATGCATGAGACTTAGAAGTGACTTCATGTTTGCTAAGTTTTGATTGTTCCCTAGTCAATCTCTCACAAAAGGTCTCAAATGAAGGCATCACAAATCTATCACCTAACACATCCATAGTGGAATAAAAGGAAGTGACAAACTATGCAAGTTACACACCTTTCAATTTAGAAAAAATTAAAAATGTACATTCCTTATTAGTTTTCTCTTTCCCACAACCCACTAATTGAGATCGCAAAGACTTGAACTTCACCAAATAATCCTCAATAGTGGGAAGTGAATTGGTAGAAAGAAATATTCCATTTTTTCTTGCATTTGTAAAGCTCTTACATCACTAATTTAGAACCAAAGAGATCCATAATCCCCTAGACCATAGAAATATCTACATCCTCACCTTCCATGTGTGATAATTATGAGTAAGAACCTAAAATCCTAATTCTACCATTAGAGCCACAAATAGAAATAGAGAAAAAGGAAAAGTATCTAATAGAAACTAATGTGAAACTCCCAAAATATGATTTTCAATTGAAAAAGAAGCATCCCCCATCAAATAGACCTTCTCCAAATAGTAGTATGTCCAAGTAATCAAGTAAATGCCACAATTTGAAAAAACTCAATATATTGTACTTCGGGCTAAATCTAAAAAATGCATGGATAGAATGATAGAGCTCTTTATCACATTCACAATGCCACTAGAATCTCCAAAATCTAAAAATCAGGTGAAAAGATACAAGCTCAGGAGTACAAAAGGGAGATATGACTTCAATTGGAAATACAATGTACCTACAACAAAATATGGAAAAATGGTATACACCACTATGAAGTACACAGAACCAGCTTTCTGTCAATATCTCATTTGCAAAATTTTAATAAATTGGTGAAAATTTATGCTCTGTTGAAAAAATATGCTCAATTTGGTACATTGTAGGCTAAAATGGTGCAAAAATTAAGTTCCTTGGGGCTTTATCCCTTGGTCACCAATATGACCTAGGTTTCCTTGGTAGAAAAATAAAAAATTTCACCACGGGTGGCGACGAGGCGGTGATGTAGCAGTGGCAGGTGGCGTTGCTCTACTTGGCACCTCTCGTGAGGCAATAGGCCTTGGTCAGTGATGAAACCATGACGTGGAGTGAGGGGGCTGGATGAAAAGGTCGATGGTGATCAAACTCAATGAATGATAGGTAAACAATAGTCAATGGTCAGAGAGAAGTGGTCAGTACCAACAACTATTGAATGCAGGCTGACAAAAATTAATGTTGACAACACAACATTAGAAGTTAATGTTGTACAAAGCTAACAGGGATAAAACAACTACCCTAAAAATAATAAATGTATTTATTGTGCACTCCACAAAACAAATATTTTTCATATAAATAAATTTAACCTACCAATAATTACCACAAATAAAATAAATTCTAACCCCACAACAATGTATTTTTCCCAACCAAAATAAATTGCTTGATAAATATTATTCAACCTATGAAATTAATAATGCCTCAAAAAAATTTCTACAACCTGAGGGGGCGATTGTTTTTCTCGCCAACTGTATGGATCCATATAGTATGGATGCCCAACTACTGCAAAAAAAACCTATGATGCAGGCCTCCAAAAAAATGTTGAATTTCAATAATTTGACAAGTGTTTTAGGGGGTTTTGGGCCTCCTGAACGTAATGGTGGGGTCAGATATGACCCAATGTGCTCTAGAAACTAGCTACCTCTTAGATGATGGCAACTAGCCTGAAATACAAACCCTCCAATATAAGATGGACTGTTCAAGGCCTATTCTTTGATACATGTTGGAACTATTGATGAACAATGAACCCAAATGAAGTTGTGCACTCTTCAATGGATCAACCAAGAAAGAAACCATCCACAAGAAAGTGTTGCAACATGAGCTTGCATGAAGATTGATGATTGATATAATGATCTATAATGATTTACAATGTATAAGAACCTTGTATATATAGGCAAGATGTGGTGAGGTATGATAACTACCCTTGATACAAACATTAAATGCTCAATGTGAATATTACATGCATGAGATAATGCATGGGAAAACTATTAAATGCCTAGATGACTAAAAGTAAATAATGAGGCATGGCCCTATTATAACTAACTTCTAGAAATAAAAACTAGGTTAACTTAACTCCTAAGTAAACTTATAACGTGAATAGGTCCTCACTAATGAATAGTTGGGAAATAACCCCATTCACAGCAACAAAGTCACAAATACAAAGGAAATGAACATGTCGTGACATTCTTCTATTTGTAGTAAACATCGTCTTTTACTTTTTTCTTGTGTTTTCCTTTTGGATCTACAATGCAAGACTAAGATATTTAGGTCTCTTCCATGTTGACCCAAAAATTGTTTGTCTTCTCTCTCTATGTCTCATTCCCTCATTATGTTCATTGTTCCATGATTATTTTGGGAATGATGTCAACTCCAAGCTCTATTATATCATTATAAAAAAGATGTACACTGACCTCGGATTCATGGATCCCTCCAGTGTTCATTTCTATGTTGTTTGTCACATTGCATTTGGGGGCAACCCCTTCTCATGTAGCTTTATTTGGAAACATGTCATTGGCATAGGGTTTTCCAAATAAGCTCTTGTGACTTCTTATCAAATGACACTTATCATTTTCTACTTTAAAGTAATTTCACATAACATGGTGCTTTGCAATTTCTTTAAAGTGGGGGCATACAATTGGCATTATTTTACTTCACTTTTTTCACAAGTTTTGGACTTAGTGGTGGATTGACATTGACATTTTTTTCTTCACTTTGTTTATTTTTGCTACCTTGTCTTGGGGGCTCACTTAGTGGATATTGGACTTCAATAACCCACGAGCCTTCATGTTTGTGATTCACCTAGACAATATCAAACTTTTCTATTATGTGAGTCATGAATTCCTTTGGTGTGGATCCTAGCATAACACAAAAAGTTAGTTTGTACCCTCCTTTTTCATTCCATGTTGACATTACATGTTAGTGTATATGGTCTTACTACATTTCATACATATACATTCCTTTGTGCTTATGTTTGTTTTCTATGGGTCTTGGATCCTAGGGGCTTGATCACTGAGCCCTTGATCCTTATTCATCCTATCTCTTCAACATTTGGACAATTAGAACCCTCTTGACATAATTTCTACTTTAGTGTGAGTATAACCATAAGTTCATAATCTCAATAAAATGAGGGGCTAAATGCAACATCATAAATTGTCACCCTTGATAATTTCACACTAGGTTTTTCTCCCCCTTATTTTTTGAGCCTAATGGGGTCCCTAATTTTCTAAAGTTATGCATTCTATAGCCCATGTGTACCTTTTCAGAACTGAGAAATTGCAATCATTGAACAAATGCATCCAATTAATATTTCCCCCAACACTTAATGTCCTAGAGAATAGAGCCAAGACCCATTTTCCAAAGGGCGAATGGGTCCCCCTATTATGTCGGGGACCGATTTTGAACATGTCGAAGTGGCCACCTTAACATTCAAAATTTAAATTTCAAATTTCAGCTATCAAGATTTAATTCTTGGGAAATTAGAGAAATGCCTATAAATACCTAGTTATTACATCATTTGAAAACAAGTAAGAAAACTATTGGTGAAATTATGATCAAGAGAACTATCAAGAAAGTCAAGAGCAACATTTCAAAGCTTTATTGCAGCAATCCAAGATCCTATAACATCATGTCAAATCTTATGAGTTCATGTTATCATTGTTTTGTGAAGGCTAACACTTTTGTAGGTCTTTAGAGAATTCAAGAAAATCAAGCAAGAAAGATCCAAAACCTTGAGGTGATGTGTATGACTTTAGTCCTTCAAGGAAGCCATTGAAGGGTGTGGAAACACTTGTAGACAGGGTTTGACTAAGGCGATCCCCTAAATGACCCAACATTCTCTCTTTGAATGTGCAGGTTTTAGGTTTGAAGAGGATTGAGGGAAGCTTGAAGAAAAATTGTTCATTATTGCACTTGAAGTCTTAAATCTTGTCAACAAACAAAAACTCACCTAAAGAATTATCTGATAGTGTTCTAACAATTTTGTAACTAGAAATTAGAAGCTCAGATTTGTCATCAGAGGACCCCAAAAATAGAGCAAAAGTGTCTTGTAAAGACCCATTCACCCTAGGTGACCCAGTCCTACTACAACACTTAGATCCAACTTCTAGTGATAGGTACACAATCCTTTGTACTTTCCATATCTTCCTACAATTTGTTGTTACAACTTGTGCATTGTCGGGATCTTGCATTTTTCATAGTAGGTCATATAGTTTAATTAGGTTTATCATAATAATCAATTCCAAATAATTCCAATCCTTAATAGGATGGAGTCTAATTGGCTCACCTTCATCGGTGAAATTCAATCTACTCGCCTTGTTAATATCCATCTTAATGAAACATAAGAAAATACCCCACACATCCAACACCCACAACCATCTCAACCCTAGGTTTACATAGTAGGCCTAGGGTTTCATATTTTATTTGTTTCAGTATGGTAATCTAGATGCAAAGTATAATGAAATAGAGTATTATATAATCTTAGGTCTCGATATTTTCATCCAAGGAAAAGGAATCAAATATATATTTAATAAATTTAGATACAAAAATTGAATAAAAATAGGATTAAAGGCACCTTTAGATTTGAAATTGAGTATAAAAATATCAAGCTTCTAAACTAGAAAATTCAACACTATAAATATACATCTGAAACTACTATACTACAAGAACACACCAAATTTTAACTTGAAGAATAGTGACTTGTTTTTGCAAAGAAAAGTAGCCTCTCAAACAAATTAAGTTCAAAATGTGAACACATCACAAAATGTTATAGTCAACCAAAAATAAAGAAGCAACAAAAATAAAAAATTGATTAGATCATTTCCTTATTGACAACCTGACCTTCCCTATTTACCAAAACTTGTGTATGTTGATCAACCATACAACATTCATAACTACTCTTCAAAACAAAAAAGATCAAATGTCATCAAATTTGATGTCCATATATAACATAAAAAATATTACAAGTAAATGTAACTAAAATATTTATAAATACACTAATAAAATAAGAAGAATTGCTTAATTTCTAGATTTATATTGACTATGCTAAAAATATGTGTTAATTTCACCATAACATATCACCTTTCCTGCAAGTCTAATTTATAAAATCACTTACAAATTTTATCTTCCCATACCCATACATATGTGCTAAACACCTACTTTTTCCACCCAACAAAAATTAAAGCTAAAATACTAACACCCCCCAAAATCCATGTTTATAAGCTCTTTGACATGATTTAATATTGTAAAGCCCCATGTTTATAAGCTCTTTGACATGATTTAATATTGTAAAGCCCAAGCAAAACTACCTTAAGTGATTTGCAATAATTTATGAATTGGAATCTATGAGAAGAATCCATTAATAAATGATAGATACTCTATCTTTAGATTCTAAAATCATTGTCTAGAACCAAAGATGAGACCCAATTTTTATTGTTAATTCAAATGTTATCTGCAAATAAAACCACCACCCATGATATATTGCACAATAATATGTAGCACATTCTAGATTCCATTCTAATATTGCTATTTTTAGATAAACATAAGAAATTATATAATGGGTCTTAACATAATATATGAAATCCAAGACACAATAGATAGATTATATATGCACCTTCTTAGTTTTATGTTAAAGGAGAACATGATCATTCTAGCTATAGAGTTAGGAAAACAACCTTCTTAATGTCAAGAATTAGATGGTCTTTTAGACTAGAAGAGTTGGCAAATCTTAAAGTAAGGGAATGTAATCTTTAATGAAAATTTCTAATAATAAAGAATAAGGAATGCTTTCTTATAATATTTTTTATAGAACTTGGATAGTTAGTTTTGAATAGCTTCTCTTTGTTTTGCAATATCACTTTATTCATATCTAGGTCTATGAAGAAAATAGTGGGCTACCCAAACAAGTGGATTTTGAACAAGTTACAATATGTACAAAATCTAATATAAAAAAATCTCATATAAAAAATAATAATTACAAAGTAGAAGAATATTGTCTTGTTGTATACTTGTTGACTTGAATCACAATTTACTATTCTATAATCAAATATTTAAATACACACAATTATCATTGCAGTAAGTACAACACAAAATATGTACTATATATCCTTCTCTTGTCTACAAATGACTTAGGATTTGATTGTTTTGTGGGATAAAATAAATTTTAGAGTCTCTCCTAACACAAACCACCCCATGCTTGTAGACTCTTTCTTCATAATTATATCTCTACAACACAACATTCCCATGGTCTCTACAACATAGCATGTCCATGATATTGACAACATTGCAAAAGATGATAAAATGCATAAAAAACATGTTATTGTGTTCAACAATAGATAAAAGTTTATAAAAAACTATGAATGATGATGAAGAGTAGGACAAAGATTGTTGGTGCAAAGATTAAATGTCCAAGGTTATGTGACTTCGATTCATTTCTTGAAATTCAAAATTTAATAGTTAAAACAAGTGTGACATAATTCAACTATTATAAGACCTAGTTCTATAAGTAACATTTATTAATATTTTTTATAAAATGTGATGTGGAAGATTAAATTGTAAATAGGATATTCACCATATCACTTCAATAGCGTAATCATATGGCACCAGTTTGTCTATGGATACCTCTGAACGTAAAGTGCACCACAACCAAGCCTCTCCCACAGTATGCTCAAATTTATCATTGAAACGACATATCTATTCAGAGTGACAACACCCAACCAAAGAAGAAGTGGAAAAGAGAGATCATGAGAAGTAATTTAGAGCAAGTAGAAATGGCAATCATAATAGCAACTCACGATACAAATCCACTATCTGTTCGAGATTCCCAATTCCCTTCAGATTCGTTCCATGGCCAGGTGTCTGTGCATTCATCAAAACGCTTTATCGTCTACGTTTGCAACACTTCAAAATTTAAGTACGTCACGTTGTAACGCAAATCCATGGAACTTTGCATCTCCAGGCAGTGGACCTCCTGTCGAATCCAATTGCTTACAACCCATCAGGAGACAAGAACCCACTTCCTCAGGATCATCACCTGCAATTTCCTCCAAAAGCTTACCCTAACACTTATTTTATAAAGCGGTTAGTTTTATCGAAATGAGAAGCGGCTTATTATAATTCGTTTTCGAATCTCAAGATATCGTAATGCGGGTTAGTTTGGCCCTTCAGAAGAACGTAAATTATGATCAACTGAATCAACTGGATCGTAAGAAAAGCCCCACGAATTCCCATACACGCAAGCCTTGCTGTACGGTTCCTTACCCACAACCTTTCGTCTACCCTTGCATGCCCACTTCTCTATAAATGCAGATTACCCATCACATTCAATTCACACCACCCGGTAATCTTCTTCCTCTAATGAGTTGAAGCTCCATTATATCCATGGCCAGGGTGAAGCTGCTAACGTTGCTCTCAATATATGCGCTATGCTTGAGCTCACAGTCACATGGAGCCCAAGCAGGCGCTCAATGCAGCGTAGGGGACTGGAAGGCCCTGCTGAAGTTCAAAGCAGGCATAACAAAAGACCCCACGGGTGCGCTCATCACTTGGCAGGGACGAGACTGCTGCAATGCCAACTGGCACGGCATCGCCTGCGACAGCCGCACGGGAAAAGTAATTCTGATCGATCTGAAAGCCCAGGCGTCCAACCGGAACGCCTTCATGGCCGGAACCATTTCAAAATCCATCGGCGACCTCTCCGCTCTCTTAGTCTTCCGCTTAAGTGGCTGGAAAAATATCACCAGCAAAATCCCCAATGCAATCGCCGGTCTGCCACAGCTGCGCACTCTTGACTTGTCCGACAACGATCTAACTGGAAAGTTACCGACATGGATACCCAAGCTGAGCAAGCTGAAGGTCCTGCGCCTCCGCGGCAACCGTCTGCGAGGACTCGTGCCGTCGAACATAACAACGCTGAGTGAGCTGCAGATACTGGATTTGGCGAGCAACCAGATAACCGAAACCTTACCGGTGGCCATGGGACACCTGAGAAATCTACAGCAGCTGTATCTTGACGACAATCTGTTTTATGGCCCTCTTCCCGACACCATGGGTTCGATTAAGACACTGATCATACTGAGCGCTTCCAACAACATGTTGGTGGGCGGCATTCCTTCCTCCTATGGAAATCTTGCGGCGCTGACGTTGATGTCTCTGCACAACAATAACTTGACGTACGCAATTCCAAAGTCGCTGGGGCGGCTGTCGAAACTGGTGGATTTACGGCTAGAGAGGAACAAGCTCACTGGATCGGTTCCTGTGGAGATATTGAGTCTGAAGAATCTGAAGCGGTTTGATGTGAGCTACAATTATATGTGCGGACAGATTCCCCAGGGGAAGGCTTTGAAGGCGTTTCCTGCTTCTTCGTATTCGAACAATCGATGTTTGTGTGGATTACCCCTAGCCCCTTGCTAAGGAACAGCCCTTTTTACGTTTGCCTTTCTCCTACACGATTTTAACAAGGTTTGGTAGTTCTTAGCAGCAATTTTGTAGGGTGTTGGCATTGCTGTTTTGAAACTGTAATAAATTGCTCAAGGCAATGACTTGAAGGCAGAAATGATGTAGCTTAGTTAATTATAGGAATAAACGTGAATATATCGATGTTTAGTTTACATCTATGAAAGATTATAAGATCATGTCTGCATTAATTTGCATCTCTATAAACGTATCACACAACCATAATACATTAATCTAAAACGTATCACACAACCATACTATAATGGGCTATAATGAATTTAAAAATCTTTATGTACAACCATAGTAAAATTGGTCGAAAATGGATTAAAACCTCTATGTACATTCATATAAAATTAGTTAAAATGATTATAAAATGTTGTGTGCATAGCTGTTTCAAGTATATAAAAATAAATTAGTTTAAGTCATTATTTATGTTCATTCTATTCAAGCATTTCAACAAGCACTTAACATGTAAACACTTGTTCCAACTATTATATGCAAAGAAATTTATTTTTCACTAAAAAATATGAATATATTCATAAAAATTGACTAATATTATAATATAATCAACCCACTGACTATTTAAAAACACTTGAGCATATAGTATACACATGCAAACATGTGAAAGTGTTATGATATATATAGTCTTAAACATTAAATACAGTCATGGAAAATATTCAAATACTTATAAAAAAATAGCTCAAAATAACTCTCTAACAAGATCCACAACCTCTCTCCATTCCTCTAATCTTCCAATTTTCTTAGCTTATCCAAAATGTTCATCCCCCCCCTTTTCCCCTATTCTTCCTTAAAGGAAAGAAAGCTAAAAAACCCTTCTTCCTAGGTGGACATCATGCCTTCATGGGATCAACGGTTGACCATTTCATTCATTGCAGAAGACCAAAACAATCCCTTCTAAATCATTGAATGTATGAATGAAAAAAATCAATTTTACTTTCTAGCCTTTGGATTACACTTTCCTACTACAACCCCAAAACCTAGGGTTGAATCAAATTCCCATCCCCCATATTCTCTCATGGGTTTCTAAAAAAACCCCACTAATCTCAAATAAAATATATTTACTCCAAAGTATCTCATCAAATAAGCATGGCCAACGTAACATCCACCTATTAAATCACTAATAAAGTATGGAAATTAGTGAATAACATGAAGATAACGTAGATTTCATATAGGAAGATTCAACCATTGGCTTAAAAAAAGAGAGTTTCTTGACATATTAAATGATTCTATAACTACTACTATGAACACAAGTCTATTTACAATATTTGATGTAACTTTAAAACTCAAAGCATTTATATGCAAAAGGAGATACCCAATCTTTTAAATCAAATTGATGTCATGTGCGACAAAACTAATAACAAAAGCCAATATCTCCCATAACAAGTTCAAACTATAAAGAACAATATTTGCAAATGTGTAAATACATGAACACTTACATCACAAACCCTTCTCAAAAGAAACAAAGCATCATCTAGGTGATATCCACCCTACCACAAAGCATTAGCTTCCTTGTCCTACTTAATTGGAGAAGACCAACCCATCACAAAGAATCTAGCAACATGTGGCTGACATGCATGATGGAATCCAATACACTATGTGAATCACTGATAACCTATCATGCCTATATGCTTTTGCATCATATATCCAAGAACATGTCCATTAGATATACAAATTATGGAAGAGAATGTAACTCAACCAAGAAATGCATTAATAAATGTAAATTGATGGTAAATAATAATATTAACCATTAAGTTTGCTTACTTACCTCTTATAAATCAATTCACAACTTCCAATATTCAGATAGCAACAAAAAGACAGTGTTGAAATCACCATAAATTTCACATTATGAGGTCAAAATAAAAAATTCAATATATTCTAGAATAGGGAAAGGATGAAGAACAAAACCCAGAAAGTTTTTAGCGTGAATCCCAAGCACGTGTGAGCTATTTTCTCTACAATATAGCTCACAAGCATATCCAAAACAATAATTTGACCACATGATAGCCTTATACTCTATTGATAATTAAGTTTTTAATATTTATAGTTTTGAAGGTGTAATTTTTACCTTGATATAGCCCTCCCGACATTGATAATAGAAGTACTTTGCCACTTATATAAGTTAAGTATCTAGCCATGTTCAACTCATATTGGGTGACATGGCTTTGTTGAGTCAGTTATAAAAACCACTTGCAATCTTAATAAAACCAATGATGGATAATGGCTTCTTGTTGCTTCACTTTATGTCTCCACCATTTTGATTGTGACTCCATTGAACTTCACCACTATTGTTGCTTGATAAGTTTATTTTCATGTTTTGTTTATTTAAAAGTTAAAAACTAGGGAGTTTAAAATAATGACACATTATATGCAATATCACCAACATTTAATTCATGTGAGCCTTGTAGAAAAAATTAACAAGTTGATGTAGACTATCCTAACAAAGTAGCATAGCAACAAGACACCCAATCCTCATTGATGCACAAGGAAGCACCAAATACTCATAACACATCTAAGAATCTTTGAATTATGTTTTCCCAAATAGTAATTAGTAGCTCCATTCAAATTTCTATGTTGCTAAAATTTTACACAATGCTTATACAACCAAGTGAAGAATGAAAAATTCAACCAAGGATAAAGCAAAACATAGTTCTCTAGATCATGTTCTTGATAGGTTTTATGTATGATTACTTGCTATGTGGTCTAAATGATAGAAGAGAGACCTAAACCCTCCCTTTCTCTAGATGGATGTTCAAGATTTAATTTCAAAATAAAATTAATTTGAACCCATAATTATTTTCATTGCAAGAATAAGTATTTTCATTATAATGATTTCATTTCAGACATATTTTGGAAAGAATTAGTAAATATTTTGCTATTTAGCACCCCTTGAAGAACTAGATTAATCCTAGAGCATTCATATTTCCTTCCATGTAGAATGTCACTTCACATTCAAACAATCAAGGACAACAACTCACTTCTAATGCCAACAAAGATAAAGAAGACGATCAACATTTGAGTGTCACTTGAGTAACTAACTATACAATGAACATTTTGTATTTTAGTCTATACCATGTATGTCACATCCACTATAGCACATTGGTCAAATCAAGTTAGCCTATTAATCAGCTTCTCACCTTTTCCCTCTAAGGAAGGGGTAACTAAGTTTGTTATGGTGACTACAAAAATAAAGAATATTCATAGGATAGATTCCTTGTAATGAGAATTATATTAGCATTTCATTTACACAATATTAATATGGAAAAATAAAAGTGTAGAAGGTGTTTGATTACTTAGGTTTGAAACAGGGAAAACTCACTAAATTAACAAAATTTTGATATATTCATAGAATTACAGGAAAAAGAATTGGTATTGGTATGTCATTTCATATGTAGTTGTGCCTAAAGATCAGAAGGAACACTGAAAAAAAATAGGATGTGCCCTAATTTTTTGATGTTGAAAATAGTTAAAAAACTTTCATTAGCGGGTTGGATCCCTATCTATCTATTCTTTGAAATTGTTTGATATTAAGGCTAGAAATTTTCTTAAAATCAAAGAAAAACATAAGCTATTTTTACTAGATGTAGAGGCTGAAAACCAAATCTATAAATTTCTTTTACAAGGGAAAAGAAAAATCATTCAATTACCTCACAAACATCAAGGGTGGTTGTTTGAAATGCATAATGAGATTAATAATGTTGAACTTAGCACAGTTGAAATGTCTACCCTTTAATTCAGTTGCCAATCAAATACTTTATGCTACTCCCCCCTTCTAGCATCAAGGCGAATTTCCAAAGGTAAAAAAAATATCCAAAAAAAATTAATTAATTAATTAAATCTTATCATAGAACAAATTCCTTCCTTTTGTCACCCTCCATGCTAATACGCATGAAATTTTGAGAAGCCACTCAAATGCACGTGGGGAGGGAAGTTATTTTAAGTTTGCATTCCCCCTTTATTTTATTTTATTTCTTTTGAAATAAATTCAATCATATTTTTATTTTAATAAAATTAAGGTATTACGTAATAATAATGCTAAAATTTATTTTATTTTATCCTTTAAAATAATCTCTAATCCCTCTTTATTTTAAAAAGAGTAGATATAATGTCTTTATTAAATTTAATATTATTTATTAATAAAATTGATTTTATTTCTTTATAATAGTATTAATTAAATAAAAGAAAATATTATTTGCATTTCAATGTTAATTCTTATTTAATTTGGGGTCCATTCGATAGAATGTCGAGATGCAATTACATATCAACAATTAATGCACTCGTGTGCTAATTTAGGTTCATGACTCACATTAACGCTAGCTCTTTGATTATTTAATCAATTTAGATTTATATAAATATTTTTTTTGTCATTCATATGCAACCTAACTACATGAGTCTAAGTGTGTGGTTGCATGGATTTCATCATGATAATTTACCTCCACTAGCTAGAACCTTTTCCTTGATGATACTCTCTCTCCAACCTAAGGGAGTGTCAACAATTCTTAACATACTTGTAGAAACACATAACACATGATGAATCATCACCATCATAATCATTCTTAATTACCCTTCAAATAATAATTAACATAACCAAATTGTCATTCCTAATCACTTGTTATTAAACAATTAATATAGTAATTAAATGATTAAGATAAGCTAATTAAATGGGATGTGACATCCTTCCCCCTAAGGATAGTCATGTCCTAATAACTATATGATATAAAGGTGATCATCACAATGCCAGGTATCCAAAATTAACTCTATTCTACATCATTAAAATATATATATATATATGAAAGATTCATACCTTTTCTTTTCATACCTTTGTAGCTTCAAGATTAATTGACTAAATTGTTGCCTAGAATTTATTGACAATGCACCTAGCATGGTCTTTAAGTCTAATCACCAATTAAACTCTTGCACTAGTCTTAGCTTATCACAAAAGATTAAATACCTTATGAAAATCTCAAGTAGTGGATCATTTCAACATTCAACATGATTTTATGCAAATAAATTACGTTAAAATTTCAAATATCTCACTTTCAAAATCATACAATGAAAGCATCATTAAGATAGATCACAACTTGGTTATTTATCATTCATAAAACACATGTACTCCCAATCTAAGTTATTTATAATAACCTTAGATAATATTACTCAGTCACAACTAGAGAGTAAGCCATACATTAATATAATACACTCTTTTATATCATGTAAATGAAATTTTTAAGATTCAACTTGCATTCGAATCTTCAAATCACCATTTCTCTTATCTCTTTAAGAAAGGTTAGTTGTTATAACACCAATTTAACATCTCAAACTGTGCTTTAATTTTTCAATAGTTTGGAAGAATCAAGTATTTATTTTTCATTTGATGAGAATCAAGTTATTTCTTGAAAAAAATTCACGCAATCACATATATTAGTGTACTCAAAAGAATATATAAAAATAAGTTCTTATCATGCATATATTCTCTCATGCAATTTTATAAATGTTTCATATATCATTCATGACTACTCTCATGTGACTTACAAATTTAGTGAATTCATGTATTCATCTCATCAATCATGAACAACCTAGATAATATGTTCATATCATCACTCATGCCTACTCGCATGTGACATGAAGAATATGTCCATCTCATCATGGTATGTGTGAAATCTATGCTATCATGAAGTAACTTATACTTGCAACTTATTTGATGCTTTCTAGCACAAATACCTATGCAAATGTCATTTTACTCATGAAGTGACTCAATCCTTGGCCAAAGCATTTCATTCTTTATTTACACCCTTGGGATAACCTAGGAGCCACTTAGCACCTTTCCAACGCATGCCCCTCTTTTACAAGAAATCACAATTATGTTCATCATATCATACATACTTTCTTATACTTGAACATATATGAATATTTTCATGGTATTTATTGTTCATAACGAAACAATAGCTTCTCCCTGGTTCATTATCAATTGTGATGTCATATTGGACTAGGAATTTCATAAACAAAATAATCAACATCATAACTCTAATAATTATATCAAAATTCACTTGTCAAAAATCTAAAGCAATGAAATATTGAACACACTAAATATACAACATCACCATGAATAATACCATGGACATCACAAGTAGGAGCATCAAAACTATCAATAGATAGCCTCATCTAATATATATATGACACAATATTTGACAAATATGTCACAACAATAGCATCCATAGAAGCATATGAAGTATACTAATCAGTAGTGTACAAACATACACAAATACAAAAGGTTCATATCAATTCATAATCTCCCAATTCCCATAGGAAATGACACACCAATACATAGTGACTAGACCTAACATACATCACATATACATGATGGCTAGCTCCATCATTCATCATAAATATGTAATGACTAGTTTCAACATATGTCATATATACACAAGGTGATTGTCTCAAGCATACATTTCATATATCTAGTGTGTCAATCCACACATACATCACATGTTCACATAAGGAATAATCAGTAAAGTGAAAATGGATGCAACCTATTGCATCCATCAACCCACTACCTTATTCGCTATCGCGTAAGTTTGCTATGATAAAAATCAAGCATCCCATACTACTTGATTTCGTCACTAGCATTGGCACCAACATATCAATGTGCACAACCCTATGTCATGTAAAAAAGTAATTAGGGAGGAACTAGTGTATAAACACATTCAATTACACACAATTTCATACCACTTCATGATCCCAAGGTGTTATCTACCTCTAATAATTTAAGATACCATTTTCCACATTAGGGTAGACCCAAACTGTAATATGAGGTTGGTCCAAATGTTACCTATCTATTTCTCATTAGAAGCTCTCTTCCATTCTTCCCATCAAATGGCTAAGCAACCAAGGACATCCACCACGAGCATAGTCAATCTTGAGCATCATAGTATTGCTCCTCGACTACTGTTAATCTCCAGGGAACATGAGAGAAATGTATTTAATTTTGGCATATTGTAATTTTTCATTTTCAAGAGGAAAATTAATATTGGTGGAGGTTACATGTCACTAGAGGATAAAATTCTCCTTCCTATGTGTCCACATTGGGAATATGAAGAGTCTTGAGTGGGGAGCCAAGTTTGGAGGGAAATAGGTGTCCATTGGTGTTCCACCTGGAAGTTGAATAGTCATTGGAGCATCATGAACACTAGAAGTTGAAGGGGATATGGTTTAGGCACTTATGTTGAAGCTTATTGCATATTTAATTAATTTATTATAATGACTCTTAGTTTTCCAATGATGGGGTGTGGGTCTTTTCAAGTGGTTTCAACACCTCTTATATCAATTTACCATTGTGGCTTTACCTTCCACAAGTTATATAAATTGGAGCTTTGAGATGGTAGTAGCATCTTGTTTTATTTGTAGGTGTATGGAAGCATCTGAGTTGTAGGAGAATAGAAAGGAAATGTATTGTGGTGTATCTCTTTTTTGAAGACAAATAATATAATTTCCCTCTTTTCTCGTGTGTGTTGGTGTAGGTTTTTATTTTCCTAATGGGTTAATTTATTTCCCTTAGTCCTAGGTTTTTCCTACACTTAATTAAGCTTGATTAGGATAATAAAGTGATTTTATTACTAGGAGATAAGTGATGTGGTGTCCCCTTCCCTAAAGGGTGGCACCAGTTTCCACTTTTGGTGGCATCCTCTACTTTTGGTGGTCCATCTCCACTTTTTGTGGTTGATTCTTATTAGTTGGATTTGCCACCTACCTCCTCTCCTAAGATCTATATAAACTCACTACCTAGCTTGCATTTGCATCTTCTTGCAATCTTTTATATTGTATCATTTCATCTTGGAATCTCTCAATGCAATATTGTCACATCAACATTGTATAATCTCTTGGAGTCCTAGTTTATATTCTTATGTTTTTCTAGTTTATATGTAAATTTGTTTTATCTTACAAAGTTCCTTGGTTTATTCAATCTATTTCAAATTTCTAACATGGTATCAGAGCTTTTGTTTTGAAAAATATAAGTTCATAGATTCCTAATTGAGAAATTGAGTTTCTTGTAAAGATCTTGTAAATTCTCATATGCTCTTCTCTTGTATTTTCAATGATCAAATGGAGAATCAAAAAGGATTTGCAAAGATCTAATAACCTCTTCATATTGCATATGTGTTTTGTGAGATCCAAGTGATTGTAGTATTTTTGGTTATACTGGAAATTTTTATTTTTCCAATGCATCCAGAAGGCTCAAGAAAGTCAAGATTAGCTTTTATTTCATCCAAATTGGAGACCATTTGTCATAGTTGCAAATGGGGGTTTGAAGCTCAGATCTAGTGAACAAGATTTTTATTGAAGCATTTCCAGCCCAAACGAACCTTTCCATTGCATTCATAAGGCCTAAAAACCCCTATTTTCTTATAAAATTTGTCTATTTTAGACAAATTTTATTTTTGCAAAATTTGTCTTTTATTCAGAGGGCCATCACTGTAGACTAAATTTAGCCATTTTTAAAAAAAAATCATAACTTTTCACCACAATGTTTTTCTTCTACAAACGAGATATCATCAGAAAGATGGAGATAAGAACTTTCCATCCATAGAGATATTGAAAATATTGTTTTCCATTTTCTACCAAATATAGTAGGTTGAAGCTGTTTAGTGCAAATTTCTTCAAAAGGCCATAACTTTTGCCCTGATATGCTCTAATTTTTTAAAACAAATAGGCATTGGAAAGGTCTTGGAGATAACCACACATCCATAAGTTTAATTGTTTCAGATTTTGTCTCAACTTCATTTTGTATTAGAATTTTTTATTTTTGCTATTTTGAGCCTATTGAGCATTGTATATTGGAAAAGGCTTTGTAAATGAACTGAATTATAAAGTGCTAACCTTATGATATTTTGGGGGAGTGATCTTTGATACTAGTGAAAAGGATGGGTTTTTTCTTGGAATTCTTGTGTTCACTTTATTTATGTGCATTTCCTTTTGCATTTCTTCATCATGTCATCAACAATGGTTCATACTCTAATTGCATACAACTATTTTGAGTGGAAATAAAAAATAGATATTCATTTAAGAAGACTTGGTTTTCATAGAATGGTAATGGGACTAGAAACTGAACCAACTAAAGATGAAGATAAGCCTAAGTGGTTTAAAAAATGTGATAATGCATATGGAGAATTATGTGTGTTTGTAACTCCTGATTTACTCTTTCATATTAAATCTTTGAATACTCCAAATGAAATATAGAAAAAGCTAGAATCTCTTTTTGGTGCAAAAGATTCTATGAGGGGCCATATGTTGGAGAATGAAGTAATAAATTTAAATCCGGGAAACTTTAACATAATTTAGGATTTCTTCACCAAAATGAAATCACTAAGGCTACAACTACTAAAATGTGTCATTGATAAGAAAGATGAACAACTGATTCTAAGTATTCTCTCAAAGATAAGTTTTGAATATTTAGTGTTTGTTTCTACCTTCTATGCTACTAAGGATGCACTTCGGTCTCAATTTAAGATACCATATATTTGGATGATTTTGCTACTTATCTCACACGGGAGCAGGATAAACTAATTCAAATGGGCACTCTTAAGTCTTCTAAGTCACACGCAATGGATTTCAATCTTGGAACAAATGAACAAAGAGTATAAAGTAGTAATAAGGATAAGAAACAAAAGAATAGAAAAGAGAAGAAGAATCAGAAATTAGCTACTCTAAAAGAAAGAAATGAGACACCATTTTCAAAAGGTAAAAATCCTAAGACAGAAAGGTTCAAATGTGCCTATTATAAGAAACCTGGTCATGACGAGCACAAATGTTTGAAGAAACAATTTGATCATTTGACACATTCTTGAGAAGAATAATATCAATGTTCCTGATTCCATCAAACAAAGTTCAAAAGAGGGTTCTCACAAGGCCAAAGACAACATCAAGGGGAAACCAAAGGGAAAGGCCCTTGTAGTAGTTGCTTCTCCACCATCCACATGGGTTCTTGATTTAGGTGCTTCACACCACATGCATTCAACTGAGGATGAACTTGAACCTATGGAGCCATGTTCTATGCCTTTCATTTTGATGGGTGATGACACTCCACTTGAGGTGTGTGGGAGAAGGTCTGTTGATATGGGGGATGTCACATTTCAAGATGTTCTTTGTGTGCCCTCATTATCAACTAATATCCTATCAATCAACTAAATCACTCACATAGGTCTAGGAAAGAGAGGTGAGTTTTCTCTTGATTCAATGGTGATTTGTGAGATGTAGAATGACTCTACAACTACAGTTGGGAGAGAAGATCATCAATCTCATCTTTATTTTTTCTCTCACTTTGTTCTAAATCCTTCTTCAATTGTTTTACTCACTCATATAGATGATGTGAGTAATTTGTGGCATCAGCAATTTGGCCACTTGAATTACCGCTACTTGCTAAAGCTCAGCATTCTTTTCTAAATGTTTTTTTCATGGTTGCATTCTTGGAAAGCATCCTACAGAGAAGTTTGACAAAGACAAAGCTTGGAGAGCCTCACATTTTTTGGAGTTGGTACATAGTGATTTGGTAGGGCCATTTCCACAACCATCTTTCAGTAGAGCCCGATATGTTTTGACATTCATTGATGATTTCTCCAGGTCCACCATTGTGTAATTTCTCAAACAAAAGTTTGAAGTATTTGATTCATTCTTTGAGTATAAGGATTTTACAGAGAAATAAACTGGAAAAGCTATCAAAGTTTTGAATGGGGGGACTATGTCAACCATAGGTTTGTGTAGTATTGTGCTTCAAAGGGCATTGATTTACAACATATAGTCCCCCACAGTCCTCAATAGAATGGGGCTAAAGAAAAATAATAATCGATCCTTGAAAGAGATGGCTAATTGTATGATTCACTCCAAGTCTTTGGCACCACTTTCTAGGTAGAAGCCATTCACTATGTGTGTTATATCCAAAACTGTGTTCCCCACAAAGCTATAAAGGGGATAACTCATTTTCAAGCTTGGACCGGTCAGAAACTGTCAGTTAAGCACTTTCAAGTGTTTGGATCTAGTGCATGGGCCCACAATCCAACAGAGAAATGCAAGGCTATGGATCCACAGAGCAAGCATTGCATATTTTTTGGTTAACCAGATGATTTCAAAGGCTACAAGCTTCTTCATCCTACCACACATGATTTGTTCATTGAGAGGATTGTTCAATTTGAGGAGAGTACTTCTAGTCCTTCTCTCAACACTTCTCCTAACACCATCAATTTGGATTCCTTATATCATGATGATAGTTCTTCAAAGGTTCATAATACTTTAGATCATGATGAGGAGTCTTCTTCCTCCACTTTAGATGATGATAGTAATCATGAGGATGCACATAGTTCATCTTCAGAGGATGACGATTCTCCTCTAGATTCTCCTCCTCCAACCATAGGGCCTCTTTGGGCTAGTTAGACACTGCAGTTAGTAGGTGATTAGGTGGGGGATCCTTTAGATCACAGAAGAACAAGATCATAGTTTTAGGATGCTCCACATGTCTTCCTTGCTTCATCTTTTGATCCATAAAATTTTTGGGAATCTTTTGGTGTTCCCAAGTGGGATGTAGCAATGCAAGAAGAGTTTTAGTTTCTTGGAGAGGAACAACACTTGGGATCTTGTCCCACTTCCTAAGGGAAGGAAACTTTTTCAATGCAAGTGGGTCTATCAAACAAAATATGCAGCAAAGGGGTCAATTGACAAGCATAAGTCTTACTTTGTTTCCAAAGGATTCTCCCAAGTTCCAAGGATTGACTACTTTGAGACTATTGCACTAGTCACCAAAATGAATTTCATCCAACTTGTTATTTCCATAGTTGTAGCACATAGATGGGATGTTCATCGGATGGATGTGAAAAGTGCTTTTCTTCACGATGATCTTTAAGAGGAGATATATATGGATCACCCACAAGGATTTGTTCAGGATCCCTCACTTGTGTGTCATCTTCAAAAGTCTCTATGTGGCCTCAAACAAGCCCCTTAGGCTTGGTACGCCAAGATGGACTCCTTTTTGACAATTGGGTTCACTCGATGTCATTCTGATCCTAATTTATGCATACTGCAGCAGGATGATATTTACACCTTCCTAGTTCTCTACATAGATGATTTTATCATCACAAGAAGTCCCTCATCCATCATTCAGGTAGTGAGAACTACCCTTCATTCAATCATCTTATCAATGTTAGACAAGGGCTTCTTGCACTACTTCTTAGGGATTGAGATCACTCAGTGTTCTTTAGGTATCACTCTTACATAGTCTAAGTATGCACTTGACATGCTCCAGAGGTTTCACATGGCTGATTGTAAGCCTACACCGACTCTATTTCTGTTAGGGGTCAAACTTGAGGCTAAGTGTTCACCCTTGGTTGATGGAACTTTGCATCGACAACTTGTTGGTAGTCTCATCTATTTGACTCATATGAGGCT
Source organism: Sequoia sempervirens (assembly GCA_007258455.2). Taxonomy (NCBI): domain Eukaryota; kingdom Viridiplantae; phylum Streptophyta; class Pinopsida; order Cupressales; family Cupressaceae; genus Sequoia; species Sequoia sempervirens. The sequence continues at coordinate 218,383,053 of VDFB02058242.1, forward strand.
CAACATTTCATATGTAGTAGGCATGTTCTCTTGATTCATGCAGGAGCCACATGAGCTACACTAGAAATAAACTAAGCAGATTCTTCACTACATCAAGGGTACTCACAATTATGGGATTCATTATGCAGCAGGCATGAATTTTTACTTGGTGGGACACACAAATTCGAATTAGGTAGGTGATTCTCAGGATCACAAGCCTACTTCAAGGCATTGCTTCTCCCTTGGTTTTGGTATAGTTTGTTGGTTGAGCAAGAAGCAACCTTCTATAGCTCTTTCATCTACAAAGGCTAAGTATCGAGGAGTAATTAATGTAGATACTAAGGACATCTAGCTTTAAAAAATTCTCACTGAATTTTTATTTCCCTTTTAGAATCCCACAATTATCTATTATGACAACTAGAGTGCGATTCAAATCTCTCACAATCTGGTCCATCATCAATGGACCAAGCACATTGAAATCCATATGCACCATATTCAAGAGCTTATTCATGGTGAGAACATTTGTTACAAGAGAGAAAGAGACTATGTTAATTATATCCCCATCATCAACCATGCCACATTTAATATAATATATATGTAAAAACAGACATATAGGTTAGGAGAAAGTTCACCCTTACTAGCTATTACATCATATATACAACTAGTTTTATGAAATCAAATGTGGAGGAAAAGTGGTTTTCTTGGAGTAGCTTGCAATAAATGGTTTAAATCTAAAGCATCAAGAAGAGCATTCTTATAAGTGGGAAAGTTTTTGAGGATTTTTAACATATGAGAAAAATTGAATCACTATGAGTCGAGTTTAGTTTTTCTAGTCCTTAGTGTAAATTTATTGGTCTCTATCCATTTCCAGAAGGATTAACAAATTTTGATCAAAGGTATGTTGATGATTATTATCTTGCTTATGTATTTTAACACATAGTTGTAAGATTTTTTTCATGAAAATTTATCATTATTCCTTGGGAAATTTTAAGATGTTTTTTTGTAATTATAACACATTTATATTGTGACCTCTTATATAATGACATAAAAATACTCAAGTTAGGGTAATAGGGTGACAATATGATCCATACTTATTATATCTTTAAATTAACAATTTCCCTACTATTATTTATCCCTTGGAAACAAATATTATTATTGCAGGGATACTCCACACCTTTAAAATTTTGATTATTTGGCTAGGATGATTTCTCTCGTCATAGTTGATGTATCCCTTATATTATTATTTCTGTGAGAGAATGTTTGTGACCCCATCTATAGTAGAATTATGATTCCTTTTAAGGATTTTTTTGTGTTTAGGGGATATTGGTTTTTTTGTGTTGAGGGGCTATTGGATATTTTATGTTGAGGGGCTATTAGATTTTTGTGTTGAGGGGATATTGTTGAAATTATTTTATTTTACCAACCTTACATTATTGTACTCTTTCTTTCCACTATTGATTACAAGTTGATCTATCCTTATAGTGCTCTCAAGAGTCTTTTTGTATGATTTATAGGGATTTTTTTGGGCTTCCTCTCACATATTCCTATTGATGGTATGTAATAAAATTCCACACAACTCTAAATGGTCCACATTAAAAATATTAGTAGAAGAGTAAGTGACTTTCCTTCATCATGTAATGAAATATTCCACAAATTCATTTGCATCTTTCTCTATGCTTGTGAATTCACAAATTCATGTTTTGAATAGTTTGTTCATGTCAAAACCTATGAAAAAATCACTCATGACCAATCAAAAAGTGTGGATCAATGCCTCAAGAATTATATAATACCAATACAAGGAAATTTCCTCCAAATTATTTAGAAATATTCTTGTAATAACCACATCCTAGGGAAGAAGTTCCCACATAATTTTTGTGTAAGAGTCAATGTGTGAGTTTAAATCTCCCACCCTTTGAACTTTAGAAAATTTTGGAGTGGTTGTGGTAACATGATATTTCAAATTGTGTAGTCTAATGTATCCTTAAGATATTAAATGTACATTCCCAAGGAAATTCATGAATGGAGGAAGTGGTTCCTTTGAGTATAAGCATGTAGGTGAAGTTTTTTATGTATTTATATGTTTAAAATATGATTATAGTTATTTGTGTAATGGCATAAATTTTCACCCTAAGCAAATTTCCCATTTACTTACCCTCACTTTACAAATTATAAGTCCAATGATACAAAATCCACCACCGTCATCCCATTCCTTACACATAGCCTTGTCTTTTGTGTCGATGGAGGAATTTTTGTTGGGGACACGCACACACCATGCGGTCATCCACACACTGTGTTGTCATCCTAACAAGATTCTTGCCCTAGAATATGTAGGAGTGTTATGTTTATGGTTGGTTACAAATGTAACATCTTTTATCGACCCTTGATCAACTAAAAATGATGGATTTCCTCCATTTTATCCATTCAAACTCATTCTTTCATGATGGTTATTGACTCTCTTGAGCACTCATGCTAATTCTCATTGTCTAACTCTTTTCTTTATTTTTCTCTCCTTGTTACTGTTAGGTTCCCAAATCTGCACCTTGTTTACTAAGCCTTGAGTGAACTTAGTAGATTTGGAAAAACATGGGACTTCTTTCGGGGTGTGGTAGCCTGTTCGAAATCACACCTCTGGATTATGGGTCGGCTTCCCCATTTGATGTCACCTAACTTCTTAATCTCTGAGATAAGGGTAAGAATTTGCATAAAATAAACATAATGCTAAAAAGAACCTAAGGTGATGCACCAAAACAACCTAGACCTGTTAATAGCCTTACACAGTCAAATTAATATCTCAAAGCTTGACTCACACAACTCACTTTCCAATGCAGTTCAGGGTGTGTGCAAGAAGTTGAGTCACACTTTTTGGCCAAAAAGTGGGTGTTTTCCCTGATTTTCAGTATTTGACACATTTGACCTTAAAATTTGAAGCACTTAGAGATGAAATCTTTAAAAAAGTCACTAATCATAAAATGTAGTGCTCGGAGTCTAGTTTCCAAATATATAATTTATTTCAATACCCGATTGTACAAATTGAGTTTCAATAGGCATTTCAAAAACCACTGTTTAAAAGTCATTTTTTGTACCATACCATGCACGTGTACGACATCCATATTTTGACTTAAATTATCGTATTTTTCTAAATCCTTTTGGGAAAAGTTTTATGACTCACGAACCTTGCTCTTGATATTTTTTTGTAATTTTTTATTGAATATTTTTTTGTTAATTTTTATTAGGAAAATTTGTTGTTTTGAAAAATCGTCATGTACGACATGCATAAGATGACCTAAACTTATCATTTTTTGATTTTTTTTTTTTTAAATTGAAAAGAATTGTCTGAAGTTTTCTCTCGTGCAATCCATTTGTCAAAATGTTATGTTGATCAAAAGTTATTCAAATAGTAAAAAACTCTGATATTTAAAGTTTATGCACCAATTTTATTATAAATTAATTGAAAAATACAAATAATAATTCATTGCAAAACAAATTATATATTTAGAATCTGCATTGTTTGATCTAAAATGGGTTTTCATTTTGTCAGAAAATTTTTGAAAAAAGGTCGTCAGCCATATGTCCAAAGTTGATATTTTGCTTTGACATTGTTAGGGCCTTCAATTTGCAGGTCAAACCAGGTTGAAGGCTTAGGTTCGGACTTCCAAAGCTTTTCCCAAACCGAAAACCTTGACAAAAACCCGCCCACGATGCAAAACCAAATTCAAATTTCAAAAAATGGGATCCCGATTATAACACGGGATCCCGTTTACTAATAAACGGGATCCCGTGTTATAATCGGGATCCCGTTTTGATTTCGACCGTTGTAAAGATAACGGGATCCCATTTATAAGACGG
>VDFB02058242.1:218386977-218455067 GCA_007258455.2 Sequoia sempervirens
TTTTAACAATTTTTTTGTTCCAATTCAATTTAGGGTTTCAGTTTTAAACAATTAGGGTTTTTAATGAATTTTTTTCGTTTCAATTCAAACTAGGGTTTTCAAATTCAATTTTTTTCGTTTGATTTGAATTTAGGGTTTCAAAAAGCTCGATGTGGATTTGTAAATGCGATGTTTTATTTCATTTCGATCTTTAGGGTTTTGAAATGCAAATTTTTTTGTTTTGTTTCAATTAGTGTTTTCAAAATCAATTTTTTTGGGGTTTAATCGAACAATTTAAGATTTAAAAGTTAAAATTTGTTTCTAAAACTCAATTCAAGGTTTTATTTCTCAATTTTATTAAAAAACGTTTAAATTTCATTGCAAATTTTCATCTAATTTGACAACTATTAAATTCTAATATAACAATTAAAAAAAAATTAAAACGTGACATAAATTGAAAAAAAAAATGCTAAATTAATGTATCTCTTTTAAAATTTCAATTCAAACCAAAAAAATGCGAAGAAGTGGGGTACCTGTAGTTGGTGTTGAGGTCGTTGTCGCCAAGCCACTCGGGGTCCCGTTCGCAGCAGTGAAAACTATTGTTTTTTAAAAAAATAAATAACAGTATGAAACGGGATCCCGATTTATATAACTCGGGATCCCGTTATTTATAAATCGGGATCCCGTGTTTTACAAATCGGGATCCCGTTTATTAAAAATCGGGATCCCGTTCCATCTTCTTTGGTTCGGAGTCCAACGGGAAACGGGATCCCGATTTTTAAAAAGCGGGATCCCATTTGGTCTCAGGCTCGGGATCCCGAACCTGTAACGGGATCCCATTTTTTAAAAATCGGGATCCCGTTTATTAAATCGGGATCCCGTTTTGTCGATGCCGATTTCAATTTTTTGGCTAAGGCAAAAAACTTCCACATTTCATGGACTCAACTTCGTGCACTTACCCTTCACATTAATAATTTATAAGGAGGTCTGTAATAGTGCTTTCAAAAGGAAAATATATTTTCACAGTCAATAACACCACTAAACAACATAGCTTATAACTTGTAAACATACATTTTTTGTTAAATGGATGCAGGAACATGAGACAAGTTTGCAAGGAAAGATGAATTTTCACAAAAACAAACTAATCAACCATTAATGGCATACCATGAAACATGAAGAGAGAAGATAAAAATGCTCCAATTTATTAATTCAAAGTGGTTACTTTATAATAGGTTAGTCTGAGTTACACTACAGCTCTGTGAAAATAACTCCAAGAAAATAAAGCTATCCTCCTACTAGGAAAGAAAGAACTCCCTCCAATGTTCAAAATGAACATACTTAAACCAAAACCTCTCACACAAGTGTTTCTAGAATATACTAGTCAGATAAAATAGAAAAGGCCAAAAAGAACCTTCTAGAACTCTCCAAAATGTCCTCCACATGAAGAAAAATTAAGCCAAGTCAATAGTCAACCCAAAAATGTGACAAAAAATTCCTCCAACTAGCCTCCTTTCCACCAAAATTAGTCAAAATAGAATCTCACACATTTCTCATTTCTGCAAGTCATCATTTGTCCTCATACAAGACTTGACCACATTCTCCATCATGCAGTATGTGTGTTTTTTGAAAACACATGGCTTTTAAAAACATTAAAGATAATGACCTTGTTTTTAAGTGATTCATAAAAAATCACTTAACAAGTCACTTTACAATTAAGCACAAGATAAGGGACCCCACCAAAAATATGTATTACATTTGTAGTTAAAAGCAAATAGAAAGTGATTTTTAAATCACTTACATGATATTTTCAAAAATTGAAAACAAATGTAACATATAATATCATATCTTAAAAGTCCCCAAAATTTTCCAAGGCACTTAACCATCAACCTACCTCATTTTTCATTCTTGATCACAAATGGCAAAACACATGTTTGCAAAGGCATCATAGTCTCCAACATACCTAGTCAAAATATCGACCTCCAAACCCCTTGGAAAGCATATTCCAAGTCATGTGATGTTGGGGTAAAAAATCAAAGGCATATCATAATTGTTGCATGGCACACTCCATATTGCATGTTGAGGGCTTAGCATAAGTTGAAATAAAGGGAAAAAATCCCTAAGGCATAAAATGCCTAAGTGAATAGGTATTTTTTTGGCCTCCATTGCATTTACCACATGTTTTGATTTTAAAATATGGGATAAAAAATCCCATCGGCACTCAAACAAGGTCAAACCCTAATCAACAAAGATACCGACCATGAGGCAAAAGAAATCATTTTGTCAATGAAGAAAATCTAGAACACTCCATGCCATCGAGGGGTTTTGGAGAAAACACAAAAAATGGTGCTATCCTTGGCTGATTTTGTTGATTTTTTAACAATTTCTGATGAAAAAAATCATGTAACAACAGGTAAGTTGGTTTTTTGCACAAAAACTATATTTTTCCACACCTTTTGGAAGCCATTTTGAGCAAACAAGCCATGACCTGTAGTATAACTCTGATCATTTTGTTTCATTTTTCCCCTTTCTGTTGTTACTTCTCCATTCAGTTGCCATGAAAATATCTAAGTGAAGTTTTCTATGGAGAGACAAAGCCTTGAATATTACAAAAATCAAGCAAAAGCTCCAGGTAAGCATTCAATCGACTCCATTTATTCTAATTTCTAGGTAAACAGAGCTCAATTCGAGCCTTCATCTTTGAAGAATAAAGCAAGACTGTGGTTTTCTTCTGCATTTTAGAAGTTGAATCTAAAAACAACAATTTTCATGATTTTGAAGAGCCCATTGCTTTTTAGTTACGGCCATGGAAAGAATGAAATAGGGTTTCTCTTAATGTATTCACAATTTATGTATTTCCTTTTCTCCATTTTGCAATACCCTTATTTTGGGTTTCCTGTAGCATATATATCTATGAATGTGCAACTGCTTTTCAAAAGAACCCAAGTGGGTTTCTCTTTTTCCTGAAGAAATTTAGATTTTCTTGTAGAAATGCAAATAGGTTTTGTAAATGCACTCTATTTTCTGTAATCGGTAGCAATGTTGTTTTGAACTTGAAACCCTAGGTGGGTTTTCCATATTTTGCAAAATAGAGGTTTGCTTAGCCACGGCCTGTCATAATACATGAAATAGCTTTCATTTTTTGACTCCTATTGGACATTCTCCATTTGTCATTTCTATATTAGATTTTCATGGTGAACCCAGATGGGTATTTTTTATTTGAAAGCAACTTCATATTTTGTCAAAAAATGATTCGATACCACTGCACAGTGTGAGCATAATGAAAAACTTCAATTTGTAGCAAAATGTGCTTTTTTTAGTGAGCATCTAAATTGGTTTTTGCAAATACAATTCCTTTCTGTAGAATGTCTTTGAAAACATGACCCCAAAGTGGGTTTGTCACTGTGAACAAACTCCTGCATTTGACATTTCTTTTAAGAGCACCATACTTCTCTTTTAATGATACCTCCTCATGTTGTTAAACACTCATTGTAACCTCTTCATTAGCTTCAAACACTTTGACAAAGCACCACTATATAAAACTTTGGCATCATGATGAATATAATGGATTACCTTTTGAAGTTGATTTGCTCATAAGGTTTTCAAAGAATGGCATGTTTCACACTTGTTAAGGTTCATCATAGACTTGTTATAAACCTCATCCTTGCTTTGTGATTGGCAACTGTCACTGCCCTCTTATGATTGCCATGCTATCTCAAATATCATTGTTGTTATCACAAGGAAGATTTTGATATTGCTCCTTTATTTCAAAGCTTTCCTTTTGTCAAGCATTTCCCACCTCGGCCTTTAGGGATACTGAAATAGAAAAAGCACATAACATTCTTTCCTTTATCTTTTGCACTTTTCCCTCATGATATCTACCCTTTCTTATTTTCTGCATTTTATGTGCAAGATTATAATGTGAATGACATCTCATGAGTTTTGTCAGCTGAAACAAAGACATCCATGTCAACTGTTACACAAGAAATTTTTGTCCTACAAATGATAAATGGTTGTCAAATGATTCAATGCCATTGCACTACTCTTGAGACTTCTTGAAATATTTACTTGTTTCATTGTGCCTTGTCATTGCTTTTTCTTATTGGAATTGGATATATCTGTCCCCCTTTTGATTTCAAAACATTTAGATTTTCCATTCATCAAACCATGTGCATACAATATGACTGTCCCTTTTTCCATTATCATGATTTGCTACTTCATTTTCACTATAATTGCAAAAACCCTTGTTTGGGTTTCCTGTAGCATGTATTTTTTTGCATCTACAAAATGTTTCTTAAAGAACCCAAGTGGCTATCATGATTTTCTTCAAAATTTCAGATTTGTTTCAAAAAATGCAGATGATTTTGCAAGTTCATTCCATTTTTATGTAAAAAATAGCAATGTGGCTCCATTTTTTGAAACCCCAAGTGGGTTTTCCACATTTTGCATAAAAAGGCCAATTTTCACCATGGCTTGTCATAATACATGAAATGGCTTTCATTTTTTTCACTCTTGTAGGATGTTCATCATATTAGCCTCTGTATCATATTTTTGTAATGAGCCCAAATGGGTCCTTTTTCTAATTTGAAGGCAACTTCAAATTTTTTCTTTTGTTGTTGTCCTGTTTGACATGCTTAGAATGCTTTCAAGCTTATCATATTCCCAATGTAGAAGACGTCATATAAATTTCATTTATCTCACTTATGAGGTAGAAATTCATGGATTCTTTGAGTTTCTCCTTTCACTCTTTCGGGCCATGATCTCACAGGAAAATTTTTAAAATAGGTGGCCATGTTTCTTTGCCATGAAAAACAATTATGCTCTATTTTGAGTACTCCACCATACTTGTAAACTTGTAATTTCTTTGATGTATATGCAATTGATCTTTTTGTTGGTTGGTTGTACTCTTCATTGCATGGCTCATATCATAGTTCATTGTTCACCACCAAGGTGAAACATGGCTCATTTGCTACATTGAATGTAGCAACTACACCTACTATCATGTAGCATACATTTATTACTGTTGTCCTTCATGAGGCCATTGTAGCATGCATTGTTTAATATCATTATCAATGATAATGACCTTCACTTATTGCATTCATTTTCAAAAGTGCACCTATGAATGAACACTATCAATCCCATTTTCCTCATGTAGCTCTTGCAAAGGTGTTGTCCTTGTACTTGTATCATGACCTTGGCTCAACCATTGCTCTCTTTTTGGTTATGTGTAATAAATACTCATTGTCTCCTCATTTTAATTTTATTGGACAGACACATGTCACCTATGTGGGTGACCTGAAAGCTCACCTTCCTATGTGATGTGTGACTACCCTATAGGGTTACGATGAGAGGGGCTTGGCAACATCTTGCAATGCTTCCTCATTGTTTAAGAGATGCATAATTGAACTTGATGCATCTATGAAATCACTTTCTTTATTTTATAAAATGGATCAAGGGTTCACTTAATAAGATTGAAAGACATACCCAGCAAAATGTGTTGCATCTTTTGAATCTGATAATGAAAGTTGATCAACTGGTGCGATTCCATATTGATTTAATGCATTGATAACAAATAAATCTTTGATCAAGTTGCTCAATTTCCTTTTCCTTTCAAAGAATGTTGAGCTCTACCCTCGTGGGAGCCACATTTTCCCCACATGCTATATTTAATATGAATCAGAACAGTAACCAGACCTGTCCTAAATCTGCACATGAAGCAAACAGTTAGAAAATAAGTGCATACGTTGGATGTGTTTGATGACTTCATTGTTTTCTAAGACATCCAAGTTTTGCATGCTTATTTTATGCACTTATGGATCAATTTATACATGCATAGGTAGGTGTGTATGTAAGGATTGAATCTTTCATTGCTTGGAGCCTCAGTCTAATATCATTGTCTTTTCAGATGCAGGATCTAGGAGCACTACGGAGCTAGGTAGGACACAAGCGGTTTGGGGCAGTAGCAACATGGAAGCGGGCAAATTGTAACCAATCATTCTCAGGCAATGATTGGTCTTCATTCTTTCATGCACATTGTTTATTTTTACTTATTCATGTATAAATTGTTTTCATATTTCCATGGAATAAGTAAAGTTAGTCCTTTGGCTTGTGAGGGACATGTACACTTCAAGATTATCAATAAAAGATTACATTTGTATACATATGATTCTCTTTTCTCCTTTCCTATAATTGCAACATTGGAATGAAAAAATGTAATCTATTTCATTTGAAAATCACTCTTCCATGCATATTGAAATTAGCAGATTTCTAGTTTATCTTTTAAATGTTAGAACAAACAACACAAAAGAATAAACACTAAATTACCTGATTTCAGCTAAAAGCTAAAAATTAGGTAACAATTACTAAAAGCTCTGTAGTTGACTCTACAACACACTTTTGCTACAACAACATTGTTGTGTAGGTCCAAAAAGCTCCATTCTCTTGGTGTGGTTTCATCTCTAATCATATTCCTCTCTCATCCTTGAGTACTAGCAAAAGGGAAGGTGATATTGTTCTTTTTATTTACTTGCATCATTGTTCTTATAGAATAGCATTAAGGCTATCTTTGTGCTCTATTCTATAGAGTATTTTTCCTTTCTCCTCTTTATCACTTTCTCCATATTAATGCATATCTAGTTTTCCATGGAGGTGGGAGCACCAAAATAGGGATTTGACTAAGGCAGACCTCAAAACATAGCCCAAAATTTTTCTTTTTATTTTGTGTGTAGGTACAATTTCATTCACTTGAATCCAACTAGAAGACTAAATTGTGAGTGGAATGGTATTATTTCCTACTCTTTCTTTGTCATTTTCATACTAGAATAGCCTTTCAATATTCTTCTTTTTGTACTTGTTTCTTCCTGTATTTTCTCTATTAAACTATAAAACTTGAATAGTCAGGTAGTAAGTAGGCCATATGTGCTTTCTAACTGTTTATCAGACCTATGTCTGGATAGGATGCCAATGTGTCCCTAGGATTCCAGTGTGGTGCACTGGAGTTTGGTTCCTACACTATTTTCCTCAAACAGTGAGTTGTCTCGTCAACAGTCTGAAACCTCTATGGCCAGCTCACCCAATCCTGGAAACATCTGTCATTTAGCAAAAGGAAAATAGAGTTCTTTTTTCCCTTAGTTTTCAGCCTATCTCTTCTCTTCCTTCTTTATATTTTGTTCAATCTAAGATAGTTTAGGGTAGTTTGTTCCTTAAGGCTCTCTTGTGACCTGGAGCCCTAAGGGTGATGAGTCCCCCTACTCTACTTTTTTGGTGAACCTGGTGTGAAATTCTTGTTTTCATTTCTTAGTATTAGATACATTTCTCTCATGTCCTAAGTGTGTTAGGGCTTTGTGTTGTGAAGCTTTATGAGCTTTACGACTCAGTCAACAACCTCTAGACATGTTTTTAGAAGGAGCTTATGACATATAGATATGGATTTTGTGAGCATGATCATAACCTAAGATAAACATGGTTGATCCACAAGAAATAAACCAAGATCTAACTAGTTAAGTCAAGCTCCCAAAGAAATACTTGAAAACATCAAACAAAGAATCCATTAAACAAGAAACTAACTAGAAATGCATAATGGAAAATAATCTAATGCCTCAAACCTCATCCCATTGGGGGATTGGTGTTGCATTGATGTGGAATTTCATCCCTTTCTCAATCCCTAGATTGAAACAAGCTTTCAAATGAATGCCATTTATGAAGATTGATGAAAATGAATGAAATATAAGCTAAAATGGATGCAAAGATTAACTAAAATAGATGCTAAATGATAAAATTATTGTAAGGAATGCTCTTAAAATTGTCATAGTGTAGTTCATCTAAATGAAAGTGGATCCTTTTCTCATAGAAATGAGGACTATTTATAGGAGAAATAGATGAATCCATGGTCAAAATTGATTTGATCAATCAATGGATGAAACTCAATAAGAGGAGATGAATTAGCCAAATAACACTGATTATTTGATTAATGGGAGAAAATTATGATAAATTTAATTAAACAATTTAAAGATTATTTAATTAAATAGTCAAAAAGAGGTAAATTAGGATGAAAATAGTGTTAACAATAAAATTTGGATGCGCAATATCAATCAAGATGATTTTAAGCGTCTACATTTTTCCCCTCTTTGAAGCAAGGTACATGTTACATTGGATCAAAGACTGGCGCTTTTTGGATCAACGTTGTTGCCTAGATCAAAAATTTAAAAATTCTTGATTTTTCAGATGCCGCACTATTGTCCTAGTGGAAATTTATGTTGGTACACTACCCCTTCATGAGATTGAGTGAAAATTTTAATTTTCAAGTCGAGATTGCAACAAAGATTTAACATGGGTTCAGCTACAGAAAATAAGCTCCAAGATGTGAAATAGGCTTAGAAGCCTCAAAATAGGCTTCATAGCTCAAAAATTGATAAAAAGGATTAAAATTTTCATTTTCCCACCCTAATTAGGGCTAAAACCCTAATTTTTAGGATTAAATAGAGGTTGAGGGGTCATTCTCAATTCATTTGCACACTTTCCTTTAGATAATTGCTGCCAGTTTTGCTCTGATCTTTTGACAATATGGCTATTCCAATGCTTCCCCAGCACCTCACAGACAGGGTTTGAGAGTACCAATGGTTAGCCGATGCAAGACCTCCCATACACCTTCTGAAACTTTTCTTGTTTTTCACATTTTTATGCACTTATTATGCATCAAAGTTAGACAAATAGTTTCCTCATAGTATTGTGATGCCTTTGTCATGGTTGGTGGAACAATTACACTACAGTGATGCATTTGTCATGATGTGTCACAATTTCTGATTTTGGTCTAGGGTCGCATTTGCAAGATAACATCGCTATTGTCTAATAGTAGTGCAATGTGTTATTTTGGTCTAGCGTCGCAATTGTGAAATTGTGATGCATTTACAAAATAGCAATGCAATAAGTAATTTGGGTGTAGCTTCACACTTGAATTTTGATACGCAATTGTACATAGTGACGCAATTATAAAATTGTGATGCAATTATAGTTTACTTGAACGGGACAATTGTTAAATTGGTGCATAATTGCTAATTTAGGGTTTTAGACTCCAAATTTTGTCATTTTTAGAAAATTTGGCACTATTTTCTTGGTGTGTGTAGGAGATCATTTGAGCACTCATGTCTCGTGAGCATCGACCTAGCATTATTTCTCACATTTTCCATTTTTGGGATGATGAGAACCTTTTTCCTTGGAGCAATTGGACTCAGATTTTTCATTCACATGACAGAGATTAGGGCATATTTGGCGATGATGACAACATTGGTGGAGTGTTGGAATAGTGATACATCCTCATTCCACCTTCCAACTGGAGAGGCCACAATCACACTAGAGGATGTGTGGCACATTCCACGAGTCTCGATCCATAGGGAGAGGGTCATCTATGATACTGAGTTTGGCTAGGACGTGATATTTGGTGTGCTTTGGGTAGACACCATTTGGGTCGACAACCACTAGATTGACCTGGGAGAGTACCAAGGGTAGGTATAAAATTTGTCACTAGTGATCAGAGTTTTGAATTTGGGAGTACTGGTACCCAACAGATGAGTCAGAGGGTTCAACTTCGGTTGGGGATTTGCTTGGGCAGGGATGGTTCAGAGGATGACACTCTATGATTGGGGGCCTATTATACTTGCCTCTTTATACCATGACATGCATCAGGTCATTTACCTGAGGGGGTGGGCTATAGTGGTTGATGTCACTCTTCTACATATTTGGACGTGGGAGTACATTGTTGTGCTCCGACCTATCATTACACTTGTCAACACTGATCCTGATCAACCATTTGTTTACAAATATGGAGCCATGATTACTTTGCAACATAAAGGGATCACCCATTGGAGGAAAGTTATAGATTATATGATAGTTTTTAGATGGACGTTGTGGATCCAGGCCCATCCCTGGTATGATGACTAGGAGCAATTATTTTATGCACAAAATACTAGGTACATTTTGGGATAGGATCATAACATGGTGGAGAGGTACTTGCCTAATCGTGTTACCAAGAAGTTCAAGGAAATTCAAGATGCATTGCAGCCCACATACAGGGCCATATTTGCACGGATTGTTCAAGAGACAATCTGGGGACAGCAGGTCCTTCCACAGGTGGCTATTAACAATTTTAGAGCACTCATACCATATCCATTGGTATATGTCGGTGGTCCATATGATGCAAGGACCACACGTGTTTATGATGCATGGTTCCTTCACCATGCTTCAGTTGGGTTGACTTATCCAGCCAAGGGATAGGTTCTTGGCAAAGGCAAGGGTCAAAGGAAAGGTAGAGGATAGGGTTGATTATAGAAAACTCCTTGAGATGGGAATGATAATCAAGTTTTCGGAGATTGACACCAGCAGCAGTAGGATCAAGGTGTCGACTAGCAGCCAAGGGTTGGATAGGTACTAGGTTAGCCTCCTCTTATTCATCCCTTATGACAAGCACCCCCATATCAGCATTAGCAGCAGCCACAATAATAGCCACAGGGTCCAACCCATGAAACACATAGATCCTATCTCTCACAGCTAAGAGATACAAAATTAGGAAAGAGGGGGATCAGGAGCTCCAACAAGTACAGTAGGTTACTAGGGAGCAGGACCGGGAGAGACATCAAGTCCAGCAGTTGACAATTCAGCTAACACAGGAGATAGGTTGCAAAAAGCAGCTAGAGGCTACTACTTAGTAGGCATAGGGTTGGGTGGTATCTACACACATGTATGGAAAAACCATGATGGAGGTTGTTTATTACAAGACCTTATATTATAGAGATGTCCCTCCTCACCAACGACAACCATATTTTTCATAGAGGAGAAGAGTGGCACCTAGTGGTTCAGGAGGTGCACCTTCAGCTCACCAGTAGCCTGGGTGTAGCAATCACTAACAACCATTGGTTGGTCACCAGGATCAGTTTCATTATGATGACAAACAAAGAAAAGGATAGATTTGTGCTTATACATTTTTTTTATGTACAACCCTATTACGGATATGTATATACATTCATTGGTTGATTTTTTATAGCCTCATGTATACCCATTTTTTATGATATTACACACAATTTTTTTGTATCATGACAATCATTTTGATGATGATATAAATATGAGATAATTCGATGTGGCACTTTATTGATGTGATGTTTCATTTTATGTGATGCTTTATGATTTATGATCATGTATGGATGCATATGTTTATGGATGGATACATACCTTTATTATGTAGGTGATGCGATGTGATGTATGGTTTATGATGTGATGTTATATGATATGTAATGCATGATTTATGTTATGAATGCAATGCAATGGATGGTTTACTTTTTTTTTAGTATCTTTTTTATATGAAATGTTATGGGATGGATGCATTTCTTTTCATATATTTTCTATGCAATATGATATTCTTATGATATGAGGATGATTATGATATGATTATGTAGGATGTATGTCTGTTGATGGTTTGTGGATGCAAGATGGATGCATTATTATTTTTGTTGACTCTCATAATATCATGTTAGCAGGGACAGAAGATAGAAGAATAAGATGAATGGATTAACCACTAATAAATTGGGATTGATTCAGAAGTCCAACAAGCATACAATTCTTTGAGACTTTATTAGATATGGTGACTAGATTGATGAATTTCTTGTTTTAGGGATTAGGATACTTAATCATTTCATTCCTTATTTTTGATATAACACATAGATACGATGCATCAAGGTATCGATAACCAGGATGGAATTGTATCTAGTGCAATGGACTTTGACTCTGCAGAAAATAGGAGTATCATTGCTCACACCTAACAAATGGAAACCTCGTTGGAATGTAGTTTAGAAGTTTAGAATATTTTGAACCAAAGCATACACAATAGTCAACAATTTATTCAAAACAAACTCCCCACACACAACAAAGCAAATATTCACCAAGGTTATTTTACAAGAACATCCAACAAGCACAACAAATGAAAGATAATGATTGATGCCCCATTCCTTTCTCTCTAAATTGTTTTGATAGACATCATCGAGAGGTCCTCGAAATGGGTCAAAAAGATAAATCATAAGAAAATATTAAAATGAACAAACAGTCAATGTTATTTGTATCTCTTGGAAAAGTAAGAAAACTAAGGTGATTTTTGATGATGATGTCCATTGTAGGAAGGATGCATCCTAGGACATGTTTATAAGATTTTTTTACTAAGACTATTTGTTTGATAGGTCGTTGATACAAAAGTTACCAACTTGTTTACTTATGATCAAGACTTTAAATTTTTATATTTAGGTTCACACTTCATGAATTGCCACACTTGTTTCCACTTGTTTTACCAAAGGTTGAGGATGATGATCAATTTATTATGGATGGGAGGTTATTATGATTGAAAGCGAAATGGGATGATAGGTGGTTTTGGAAATTCTGGAATATTTTAATGTTTTTGAATTTTTCAATCTTTTGAGGTTGCTTTTGATCTTTTTG
This sequence comes from Sequoia sempervirens, assembly GCA_007258455.2. Classification (NCBI taxonomy): domain Eukaryota; kingdom Viridiplantae; phylum Streptophyta; class Pinopsida; order Cupressales; family Cupressaceae; genus Sequoia; species Sequoia sempervirens. The sequence goes on from VDFB02058242.1 coordinate 218,399,428, forward strand.
AATGTATGTGAATTTTTAGGTTTTTAGGTTATCTGAGGCTGTTTAGGAATTTTTGATAGTTTTCCAATGTTTTGGGTTTTCCAGTTTTCAAATGTTTTTGTGTTTTTTGAGTTTATACCAAGACCTAAGGGGAAACTAACCTAGCACCTCAAGGGCTCATTAGTGATGGGCTTTCCTACGTTATACACATAGAAGCAATGAATTTTGGCTGACTCTGACTAGTAACCATTTATTGATGAGATATGGATATTGATGGATTGTCAAATTATTGTGACAAACTCCTAAAGACTAACCTAATGCCTTGGGGGTGCACCAATGATGACCTTTCCTACATTCAAGCTGAGAGACAATGTAGTTTGACAACCATGTTTTTGATTTTTTTTACTTTTTGACCTATTTAGGGATTTTGATGATGTTTTGAATGTTTTGGATTTTTTGACCATATAAGTTTTTAGAATATTTTTGGATTTTGTGATTTTACGAGTGTTTTTGGATTTTGTGATTTTACGATAGTTTTGGATTTTTTAAAAATAACCTTAAAGGGATATACAAGAACCTGATCCGATGCAAGTATAGACAAATGCCCCCAATGTGATGTGATAGACTACCTTAATATAATTAGGACAAAATAACCTTAGGAATATGCCAAGTAGTACTAAAAGGGAATATGATACATACGTAATACCTAGCTATGATATAGATGTGGATGGGTGATGGAATAAATAGGATAATAGGATGAAGGGTGAATTTGGTGGGTAGCAAAGCAAGATAAGACGAAGAGTTAATGATGGATGGATAGTGCTTATTTACACCAGGTTCCTGGTTGTCAAGTTTTCACCACTGAGGTACTTGCCCAAAGTGCCATTGAAATGGTTTTCACTAGAGGATGATTTTTTTCTTTACTATTTTCAATCCCCTCTTCTTTTTTTGGATTTTGTTACTTTTTTTTTTTGAGTTTTTGGATTTATACCCTTCAAGCCTAGGCATAAAAATTTTTGAGATGTGAGTTGTTGATAGGAATCTACAAGGGTTCTCCTTCAGGTGTTGACAACTAATATACTCTCGAACTGTAACTAGCTATGACAACAAATGGTCCTAACCAATTACGATCAAACTCCCCTTTGCTATATGGGTCTGACATGTTCTTTTGATTCTCCTTTAATACAAGATCTCCTACCTAGAAGGACCAAATTTTTATTTTCTTATTATAGGTCCTTTTGAGTCAATTTTTGATAAGCATGTAAATGATTCAAAGCATCAAGACAATGCTCATCTAGCAACTCTAGCTCATTTAACTAGAACGCCCTATATTCTTCATCGATAATGAGATTTTGTAGTGAAACTCCCAGTGATGGGGGCTCGACCTCAATGTGTAGGATAGCTTTAGTTCCATACACTAGGGAAAGGGTGTAGCACATGTAAGCATGTGAACACTAGTTCTATAAGCCCATAAGGTGGGGTTCAATTGAAAATTCCAGTCATGTCCAGCTTCATTGACCGTCTTCTTGAGAATTTTAAGGATGGTTTTGTTTGAAGCCTCAACTTGATTGTTTCCCTGGGGATACTAATGGGTAGAGAACTGGTGTTGGATATTGAATCTTTGGCATAACTCATGGACATCCTAATTTTTGAAATGTGTTCCATCAAGTCTGAGATAAGGGCTTGTGGAACATCATAGTGACAAATGAGGTAGTTTAGGATGAATTTAGAGATTTTATTTCTCATGATTGTATAGGAGTGAATTTGCACCCCTTATGAAAATTCCCCTTTTTCCCTTCTTCACTTTAGAAAACCAAATTCAAAGGCTAAATTCCACATAAGTCCACTACCTTTGTTCCACTTGGCGGTCATTTTGTGTGTCGACAGAGGAATAACTATTGGGGACACCCACATGGCACACAGACATCCACACGGTGTGCTAATGTCCCTAGAAAATTCCTGTGTCTAGAGCCTGCAGAGGCATTACACTTCCCATTGGAGGTTGATTTGTAATGCCCCCTTCAACTAACCAACCTGAATATGGTCATTTTCTTCATTCTTCCTTCAAATTCCCTCCTTCTACATGTTTTCCATCTTCTTCGCAACTTATTTTACATCTTCTAAGCTTTCAATCCATCTTCTAAGCACTCAACTTGATCACTCTCCAAGCATTCTAGCATTCTAGCATCACTCCTTCACTCCATAGTAGTAACAACATCACTCCATCAACTCAATAGAGCAAGTGTGGAACAACACCATTGCAACAGGGGCTTGAGTCCTCTCATTTTCTCCTCCATTATCCTTGAGTGCTCTTGGTGGAGGTGGTAAGCTTTCTACTTCTCTCCTCTACTATTTGGTTGAGTAGCACATTATTGTTTATATTGTTTTAGTGTTCTTTACTTCATTACTTTCTTTATCATACTATTTCTTTATCATTGCAAACTTGGTTGTCTGTGGAGGTGGAAACACTAAAACGGGGGTTTGACTGAGGTAGTCCCCTATGCAACCACCCAACAATTTTCCTTTTCATTACATGTAGGTGGATGTATGGCTTGAAGTTAGTTGGAAAATGGGTACTTCTATGAGATTATTCTGCCCATCCTAACTCTTGTTTATTTGCTTTATCATATTCACACATATCTTCCCTAGTTCATAGCTTTGTTTTGGCCCTTTAGTACTAGTTAGCTAGGCTGTTAGTCTGTTTCGAGTGTTTGACCTTGCTTCTTTAGTCCTCTAGTCATACAGATGCCAGCATACCTGAGAGACACCAGCATGTTGTGATGTCATCCCAAAATCGTGCTTATGTCCTTGGGCAGATAGATTCCTAAGGCATAGAGTTATTAGACCTAAAAACTAGCTCGCCTAGCCCCATTTTGTGTTTCGAGTCTGAAAAGCGATTCAAGGACCTTATAGTCCTCATCATTCTCGTCCCACATTTTCTAACACCCTATTAAGTTGAGGTAAGTTAAGGAATCCCTCCACTCTTGGCTCTCAATGACCTAGGGCCTTGAATGTGGTTGGTCCCCCTCTTACATTTTTGGTGAACCTGACTTGAACCAACGTCTATTCATATGTTGGTGTTGAGGCTTTCCTCTTATACCTTGTGATCGTTGTGCTCTTGAGTGTTGTGAAGGTTTATGAGCATCACAACCCAGTCCACAACTTTTGGGTATATTGTTAGGAGAAGTATACGACACCTCCTGATGGAAAGGATGGTCACTACTAGTTTCTCTACAAGTCTTTTCTATAGTCCCATCATTTGTCTAGTCATGCAAGAGTAGTTGTCAAGGGAGATAGGATTCTCTTATGAGAACAACCACGTCCCCACTCCTCCTGCGTCTCCCACACCATCATCAATGGACGAGTATGAGGCTATTCAAATCCCTTCATAATATGTCTCTACCCTTAGCAAAGGGTTGGTCTCCTTAGAAAATCACTTCAAAAGGAACCTGAAGATGGAAAGGGTCACTTAGGTCATTAGTGAGTTGAAATATATGGTTGAAAAATACCAGATAGGCATGGATCTCTTGGCTAGTCTCAATAGTCTAACCGATGTGTGTTCTCCTCTAAAAAATCCTAACATTGTACAAGGAGTCACCTTTGAAGACCATGAGAGACAACTAGGACTATTGATGCCTCCTACGTCAGTATACATGGCCGATACCATACCCTTAATCAGTATCCCCTCTACCCCCGAGGGATCCAAAACTATTAGAGTGAACAAGATCCCCTTTGGTTATAGCTTCACCCCTCTTCTCACCTCTAGTAGTGGAGATTTCAACAGGATGAGTAGTGGAGACTTTGGTAGTGGTAGTGGCTTCAGCAATAGGGGTGGTGTTGGTGGAAGTGGTTCTAGTGGAGGTCATGGTGGTGGCTTTGGAAGCAAAGGTGGCTCTCGTAGAGGCCCTACTAGTGGAAATGGCTCTGGTGGTGGTTCCAGTGGTGGTCACACCGGTGGTCCTAGTGGTGGCTCTGGTGGTGGTTCTAGAGGTGGTTCCTTTGGCCCTCTATCTTCTAATGACCCTATTCTAAATACTCATCTTTAGAATATGGGTAAGATGCAGATCCAGTTAGCAAGTCTCTTCCAAGTTTTTTCCTAGCCTATCTTCCAACCCTTCTTCCAACATAGCCCAAATTGTTGGTTGCAATCTTGAACACTCCCTTCCCTTAAGGGATGGAGATTCCTAAGTTTGAGAAATAAGGCGGCAAAGGGGACCCACAAACACACATGTCTACCTTTAATGCCTTGTGCATGGATTTTTTCCATCATGTTGCTTGATGGCCAAACTATTCCCTCGATCTCTCAAGGATGGAGCACTCAAGTGGTACTATTCCTTACCTAATAATTCTATTTTCTCATTTGATCAACTTGTAAACCAATTCTTACAACAATTTCAAGCTAACATTGGGCTGAAGATGACATTTTTGGATCTCGTCTGATGCAAACAAGGAGACAACAAAAAGATCACTAATTTCATAGCACGATATCAAGCGCTCTTCTCACAAATCTCATATATGTTGCCCAATTTTGACATACAGAAGGTATTCATATGGAACTTACAAAGGCCTTGGCAAGAGAATTTTTCCCTTATGAAATACTAGTGCAAGAGCACCTATGCCACAATATTAATGTTGATCATTTTAGTGATTATATGTTAGTGTCTTGAGGTCTTTTTTCTTGAATAAGGTCTAAAAAGACCATTAGATATGTAATAGGTTGAGATTTTGAGTTTTAGAGTCATAGTGTAGGAAAATGGTGTTCTTGCACTTAAAAACCTTGTAGCCTTTGTTATAAATTTAATAATATTGTACAAGGATGGTGTCTTGTTAATGTAATGGGGTTGTTTTTAAGCCATTGGTATGGTTTTAGAGAAGTCTAGGAGTTTCAATGCATTTAAAAAGTCAAAAATTTAAACATTGCCTTGTATGGAAAGTGATGGTAACAAGCTTATAATGGTGTGATTATGCTCCCAACGGTCATTAAGCATTTGAAAAGTAGTTGCAAAGTTATTTGATCATTGGTTGAGCCTGAGGAAGCCTTTAATTGGCTTGGAGTCATCAATTCTAATGTTGGGTGTTGAAAGAAAAGAATTAAAAATAAAAGAAACTTAGTTTTGTTTGTATATTTCTTATTTTTCTCTCATTGTACAGAACTGTACAGGCACATACAGTTAGATTATGAAGTGAAATCTCTTCCAAGTTTTGAATGAATGTATTAACTTTTTTTTGTGACTGGTTTGAGGGAATTTGGTGGTGATTTGCTTCAGAAAACTTCACTTCCTTGTACACAGCCGATACACCCTGTTTTGAGGATTTCTCGAATAAAATATGTTTTGAAGGGCCCTTACACTTTTTGTGATCACTGTAGCTCATGTAAGGGGCCCTATGGGGAATAATTTAGATGTAGGATTCATGAATTAAGTGTTAAGAAATAAATGGCAATAAGAAACTTGTTGTTCCTGAGGTTTTGTGAAGAAAGTGCATGAAATTAGTGGTTTTGATCTAGGGTTTTGAGGAATCCTTGAGGACAATCGGATTTTATGAGTTTTTAAGTTTGTGCAGGGATATTAAAAGGTGTTGGAGGAATTGGTTTGGCCTGAGAACCTAGGGTCATATGTTTTCCAATAAATCATTGTATTTTGTATGCTAAAGGAGGGTTTCATGGTGTTGTGTGTTAGATGTCTGATAGTAATGAACTAAAGGTGGATTTTGTGGTTTTAGATCACAACTCAACTCTATCATGTAAGTTTTGGTGAGAGTGAAGGCTTTAGGGAACACTTCATTAAATTGGCCTAATTTAGTAGCCCTAAAACAAGACAGTCTAAAGGTTCTTCTAATTTATGACAAAAATTCTTGATGAGTTTGTTACAATGTGGTGTGGGGTGATGTTATGATACTTTTAGGGTGTCTAGAAGGAATTTGGAAGCCTTCTCTAAAATATATTTGTGTAAGGCTAAGTTTCAAGACTACAAGCTTTGAAGGGTGAGATTGGATCAAGTTGAGAGTTTAGTGTTATAAAGAGAGTTTTTTTTGTTGTGGACTAATCAATTGGGCCTGTTGGTGAGTTATTTCCCTTGTCTTCATCAAATACCCTTCTTTCACACATTTTTGTGTAGCCCTATGAGAATATCAGCAGACGGTGGTTTAGTTTAGGAGGTCCTCCTCGCACTCCTATTCTAAAGGAAAATCTATTGTGTCGATCTCTAGAAAAGGTAAAGCTATTGTGAAGGTAGTAGCCACTACAGATGACAATGACCTTAGACGCAACTAAAAAATCACAAAGTTATCAGAATCTTATTCCTCCATCTTGCAAAATTTGTTGAAGGATAAGATCATAACCTTGCCAAGCCCTAAACCTCTTAAGGAACCATACCCTAGCTGGTATGATGGAAGTACTTACTATCAGTACCATCAAGTTAACAAACATGATAGCAAATGTTGTATGCTCCTATGTCATGAGATACAAGACCACATCAAGGACGGTACTATTTATCTCGATGGTAGCAAACAAAATGCAAACAAATCGGTGGTGAAAGTGAATAGTGAACTACAGATATACATGGACCCATTTTTGTCACATTCTGCTAACATGATTGTCAATCCCACTGATTCTATCACTTAGCCTAAGGCCTATGTTAATATGGTCATGGTTACTTCTACTGCACAACCTGTGACCAGTTCACCGGATATAACATTCATGTCACAGGACTTACCCATAAATAACAAGCCCTCGCCTCTTTATATTCCTACTCACCTCAATGGCAACATTGTGTCAAAGGTCCTAGTAGGCCTTGCAAGCTGAGTGAATGTTATCATAGAAGAGATGTGGCTTAACTCATTAGATGGAAAATAATATGAAGAAACGAAGTCTACCATCCATACACACAATGGTCTCTCCCTGAAACCCTATGGATCAATAACTTTGTCTATCCTAGTTGGACCTAGGGTTGTTGACACAATTTTTCATGTTATCCCAAAGCCAAATTTGTTCAGAATGAAGTTAGGCATACCCTAGCTAGCTTTTATGAATGGAATTTCCTTTGTTATCCACAAATGTCTAAAGTTTTCCCATGGTGTTGTGCACATAGTGCATGACACTAGATACCAGCCTCTAGTGTCCTATGGGGGATACCCATTAGACCATTTTTGGCCCACCCCGGTTGGTCTGCTTCCTCCAAGAATGAACCTACTTTACAAGAATTATGTAATGTACAAGACTAGGGGCAAGAGATAACCAAAATTTTCTCTTCCTATATCACAACAACCGGTTGCCTCCCCTTCTCAAAAATGGAAGGAGAAGGTTACCTCCCCTTAGGATGACTCATCCACTCCCCTCTCTTGGGAGGAGTATTGGATGAGCAAGCCTAGCTTCTACCCATTGAGTTTGATGATCCCTCCATGGCATAGACCCAAGATTAGGATATCGGACCTTCCTACTAAACTGCCTAGACCTTGGTACTACCTATATGGTAGAGGAAAATTCCCTCATGGAGAGTCTTCTTTGTCTCGACCTTCGCAGCTTCCTACCGCTCCTGCTCCCAAAGCAATGAATGGGAAGAGGCCTGTTGTCAAGGCACTTGAGTCGACTCCCCCTGCTACTTCTCAACATACCCCTCCTACTCCCATTTAGTATTTCGTTCCTCCATTGTAAATTGTTGTAGTGGACACTCCCATGGCTGAGCAGGAGCATTTCATTCCTTTGCAGCCTTCGGCCTTCGATTTAAAGAGTTGCAAAAATTTCCTTACGCATGAGTGTAAGCACTAGTGAAAGGATCTCATGGCTGAGTAGGCTGCCTTATAGAGGAAGGAAGAGGAAATGATGGCCCCTATACCAAGGCATGTTGCGTCCTCCTCTCTCCTCCCCTCTACTTCCATTCAAACTAGCTCTGCATCACTTCTGACTTTTGCAACGAGTACGAATGTGCCTGACCCTAAAAAGGTGTAGGTGTTCATCAATCCTTTGGTGGATCCATCTTTGTTGATGTTTGTTCCAGATGTCCTTCCTTTCCCAAAGCCCGTAGATATGACTAACACCTCGATCGTATCTACTACGGTTCCTTCTTCCTCTTCCTCCACACCTCTTGCCTTGTCTATGGGGAGTTCACCTCCCCCAATGAAGCAAAAGGTGGAGTGTGGTCCTTCTAGCAACGGAGGACATAAGAAGAGCCAACCTTACCCAAAAGGTGGCCCCACACTGACTAGTTTTGTCCTAGTGACAGAACCAGCCCCAACTTCTCATGAGTTTGTCACTGCTTCTAAATCATTCAATGAGAATAGAGATGAACCTCGGGCACAACCTTCCTCGTCCGCTGAGGTAAGACATGGCACTCCTATGAAGTGCATGTTTAACTCTCTAGACAAAGTTCCAGCCTTGTTAGCGATCTTCACAAAATCATTGACCTTATCTCCATAGGAGCTTAGTGGAGAGGACCTTGCGAGGCTCTCTTCCTTAGCCCTTGTCACAAGAGGGCCAAATGCTCCTCCTCTTAACATCCCACCACTGCAATCTCATCCTCCTTCCCCCTACAATGATCTAGAGTGGGAAGCGGACAACCTCTTTGTCGATGAGTGTTAGGAGACCTCTTCTTTATCTTTAGATTAGATGTGTGTGAGTGTGTGTGTGTGTGTTGTGATGTGCTCCCTTGTAGTCATTCTATGTGTGCCTGGATGACCCTCATCACCCTTGTTGGTGCTTGGATATAGGCATGGTTTTTGTTTCATAAACCTGCCTCTATTTGTATCATCATTCTTCCATGTTTATGACTTGATTTTCGATAAATTGGGGATGATGCAAAGCGTTGGGGGAATGTAGGCTTCCCTTCCATGTTGACCCAAATTTTTATTTTTACTTTGTCTTCTCGTGCATTCTTCACATGGTTTGATATAGTAGGGGGTTGATGAATGTTCATTTTATATACAATTAATATACATATATATATGAATTTATGAGCAGTTTTGACCTTGAAATATCAGGCTACCCCTATTCCCTTTGTTCGCATTTACTTTTCTCTTTCGCTCTTTCCTTATCTTTCTCTCTTCTTTTCTTGAGTTGTCCCTCTCATATGTGACAACGCTTCTTCTTCAACATCTTGATTTTTAGAAAACACATTCATTTCCAATGAATCTTTTCTTGAAATTCTTCACAATCTTCTCTTCAAGAATCACATTCTCGACTTGAAACCCTAATGGAACGTGTTTTCTTCATCATGGGTTTCTAAAGAAAGAACTAGAAAACCCTCGTCTGAAGTGGGAACAGCTTTGATCCTCCCCTCATGTGGGGGCATATTCCTCCTTTCGAATTCCTTGATGAAGTGAACATCTTTCAAAAGGATTCCTTGATGATGAATCTGTTCTAGAATAAGACGTATCCTTCACACATTCAGATAGTGTGTCCCTTGAGTGGACCCCTTCTTCATGCCAGGGTTCCCAAGGGATCCCTTTGAAATTCTTTCAAATTGTTGGTAGTCTGTGCGACTATCTGCTTACTTTCCTACATGATCACTTCCTAACTTTGTAGAGTCTGCTTTCCTAGGTTTCCTCCATGTGAGAGATCTTGGGGGATACCTCCCTGTAGGTCTGTGAGCCTATAGGGAACTTCCTTTGAGCTTCCTCCATGCGAGAGATCTTGTGGGTGGCTCCCATGCAAGTCTTCAGGTCTATAGGGCACTCTCTTTGGGTTTCCTTCATGTGAGAGATCTTGGGGGATACCTTCCCTATAGGTTGGAGGGTCTATAGGGAAATTTCTTGGGTTTCCTTCATATGAGATATCTTGAAGGACACCTTCCCTATAGGTCTGCAAGTCTGTAGGGTGCTTTCCTAGATTCCTCCATGTGAGATATCTTGGGGGATGCTTCCTTGTAGGTCTGCAGGCTTGTAAAGCACTTTTTTGGGTATCCTCCATGTGAGAATTCTTGGGGGACACCTTCCTTGCAGTTCTATGGACCTGGGAGGCACTTTCTTCTCGGGGCTTCCTTCGTGTGAGAGATCTTGGAGGTTGCCTTCTTGCAGGTTTGCGAGCTTGTAAGATGCTTTCCTTATTCAACTTCACAGTTTTGTGGGGTTGTGACGTCCTTTGCTTATCTTGCACTCTTAAGTTCACCAGATCGTGATCTACTTCCTCGACGGTTCAAGTATACATTTCTAACTCTACTATTTCTCCAATCCACTTTACTAGAGCACTCATCAGTATTTGTGCTCACTAAAGTGGGGGGGAAATGTATAGGAGCAAATTTGCACCCCTTATAAAAATTCCCCTTTTTCCCTTCTTCACTTTAGAAAACCCAATTTGAAGGCTAAATTCCACATAAGCCTACTACCTTCATTCCACTTGGTAGTCATTTTGTGTGTTAGCAGAGTAATAACTATCAAGGAAGCCCATGTGAAGCACTTACATCTCTGGCAGATTCCTGGATCTGGAGCCTGTAGAGGCATTACACTTCCCATTGGAGGTTCATTTTTAATGCCCCCTTTGACTAACTGACCTGAATATGGTTGTTTTCTTCATTCTTCCTTCAAATTCCCTCCTTCTACATGCTTTCCATCTTCTTCACAACTTATTTTGCATCCTCTAAGCTTTCAATCCATCTTCTAAGCACTCAACTTGATCACTCTCCAAGCATTCTAGCATTCTAGCATTCTAGTAGCACTCTTGCACTCCATAGCAGCAACCACATCACTCCATCAACTTAGTAGAGCAAGTGTGGAACAACACTATTACAGCAAGGGCTTGATTCCTCTCATTTTCTCCTCCATTAGCCTTGAGTGCTTTTGGTGGAGATGGTAAGCTTTCTAGTCCTCTCCTCTACTATTTGGTTGAGTAGCACATTACTATTTGTAGTGTTTTAGTGTTCTTTACTTCATTGCTTTCTTTATCATACTATTTCTCTATCATTGCAAACTTGGTTGTCCGTGGAGGTGGAAACACCAAAATGGGGGTATAATTGAGGCAGGCCCCTATACAGCCACCCAACAATTTTCCTCTTCATTGTGTGTAGGTGGATGTGTGGCTTGAAGTTAGCTAGAAAATGAGTACTTTTGTGAGATTATTCTTGCCATCCTAACTCTTGTTTATTTGCTTTATCATATTCATACATATCTTGCCTTCTTCACGACTTTTTTTTGGCCCTTTGGAAGTAGTTAGCTAGGTTGTTAGTCCATTTTCTAGTGTTTGACCTTGCTTCTTTAGTCCTCTAATCATACAAATGCCAACGCACCTGAGAGACACTAGTGTGTTGCACTATCATCCCAGAACCGCACTTCTATCCTCAGGTAGAGAGCTTCCTAAGGTGTGGAGTTAAACCCAAAAACTAGCTTGCCTAGCCCCATTTTTTTTCAGGTCTGCAAAGTGAATTAAGGACCTTATAGTCCTCATCATTCTTGTCCCGCATTTCCTAACACCCCGTTAAGCTGAGGTAAGTTAGGGTAGCCCTCCGCTCTTGGCTCTCTGTGACTTGGGGACTTGAACATGGCTGGTCCCCCTCTCTTACAGTGATGTATGTCATAGGGATCTCTTCAACCCACTTTGGGAAATGCTTGGTGGCTATAATGATGAACTTGTGACCATTCGATGAGGTAGGGATGATATTTCCTATGAGGTCGAGTCCCCACTATGAGAAAGGCCAAGTTGTAACAATTGGTTGGATTTCTTGAGTTGGAGCATGGATAAGGTCCCCATTCTACTGAGAATGCATGCATTTCTTGATGTATTGATGGGCTTCCTGTTCCATGGTAGGCTAGTAGTACCCTGTCCTCAATAGTTTCTTAGCTAAGGTCATACCACTTGAATTTGATCCATATATTCCTCCGTGTACTTCTTTCAATGTAGTCAAAGCTTCCTCTTGGTTAAGATATTGTATTAATGTCCCTTCGAGACTTTGATGGTAAAGGGTATCACCTAGGATAAAAAATTGGAATGATTTCTTGACAAAGGTTTTCTTAATGTTTGGGATAATGTCTGATGGGAGGATACCTCTATGTAGGTAGGTGAAGATGTCATGATACTAGGTGGAACTAAGACCAAAAATTTTGCATACGAATTCAGATTTTGGTACCTTCAATGCTAGTATGAGAGGTTGCTTGATGAGGAATTTGCATTGAAGAATGTTATGCAGCATGTCTAACAAGGACCCAATAGTTGTCATAGCATCAGTTGCTCGATTGTTGACATATGGTATTTGCTCAAATGTGATGTCAATGATGAAACATTTAAGACTTTCCACCATCTTTTTGTAAGGCATGAGCTTGTCATCCTTAGTCTAATAATTGTCATTGACTTGATTTACAATTAGTTGTGAATCTCCATAGACCCTCAATTCTTGGATTTTCCACCATATCACAATTCTCAATCTTGTTATAAGAGATTCATACTCAAAAATGTTGTTGGTGCATGGAAAATATAGATGATATGATTTGGGAATACAATCACCTTGTGGGGTATGGAATTGAATTCCTACTCTAGATCCATGTTATGTATGGGATCCATGAAATTACATTTTCCACCGATCCACTATGTCAAGGAAAAATACTGACTCATTAGGAAATTTAGATACCAATGTATTCTTTACATTGATAGGTGCCTCTGCTAGTTTATCTACAATGACCTACCCCTTGATATCATTTTTCTCTACGTACTCTATATAAAACTTTGTTAGGATCATCACCTATTTAGCCATTCATCCAGTGAGAGTTGTCTTGGATAATAGATATTTCAATGAATCAATCTTAGCAGTGAGCTTTATTTTGCGCAAAAGCATATAGTTTCTAAATTTGTGTGAGGTGAACACTATTGCTAGGCAAGCCTTTTCAATGGGTGATTAATTCATCTCGTACCCCACCAAAGTTCTACTGATATAGTAAATTTCTCTTTCCTTCCCTATTTCTTCATGCTAAGCAAGAAAAGCACCCAAAGCTGCTAATGTAGCCAAGATATACAAGATCAAAGGTTTGTTTGGTATTGTTCGCATAAGGATAGGAGGTGTCAGCAAATAATACTTGATTTTTTGGAATGATTTGTGAAATTTCTCATCCCATTTGCATGTTATCCCCTTGTGAATGAGGTGATAAAATATCTTATCTATTAATTGTGTTATAAATCTCGTGATAGATTGTAACCTCCCTTATAAACCTCACATTTGTTTCAACATTTTTGATGTCTCCATATCCACAATTGCTTTGACCTTCGCTAGATCTATCCCAATTCCCATCTATGATATAATGTATCCTAGGAGTTTTCCTAATGTTATGCCAAAGACATAAATTTTTTGGTTCAACCACACCTTGTACTCTTAGATCTATCAAATATTGGTCCCAACACATCTATATTCTCTTTCCTCATTATTGACTTGGCTAAAATATCATCCACATAGTCTTCAATAGTTTTTTGGATCATGTCATGAAAGATCAGTGTCATTTCTCTCTAATAATTAGCTCCAACATTCTTCAACCCAAATGGCATCATATTCTAGCAATAGGATCCCTACAGACATGTAAAAAATTATTTTGTGTTGGTCTTCCTTGGAAATCATGATCTAGTTGTATCCTAAGAATCCATCCATAAGTGACAACATCCCATGTCCAACAGTCAAAGCTATAATGATATCAATGTTCGGAAGAGGAAAGTCATCTTTGGGACATGCTTTGTTTAAGTCTTTGAATTCAGTACATATTATGATGCCCCCAGTGGGTTTGGAGACTGGCACCAGGGTTGAAACCTACTCAAGATAGTCTATTGGTCAGATAAATCCCACATCAAGAAGTTTCTACAATTCTAGTTTAACCAATAATGCTATTTGCAAGTGCATCTTTATTAGCTTTTTCTTTACTAGTTTAGCATTAGGATATACTGCAAGATGGTGGAAAACTACCTCAAGATCTAGGCTAGGAATATCTATATAGGAACATGCAAATTTTTCCTTTTTCTCTTTTAAGAAACTTGCCAATTTTTTTTGCTCTTCATCCAATAGTGATTCTACATAGAAGGTGATTTGTGGTGTCTCCTATGTCCCTACATTTGTAACTAGATTGGATTTTTTTGTAAGTATTTCTGAATTTTCTGGATGCATCAAACTAAGGGGAATATTGAATCTCTCAACCTTCGACACCTCAAAGAGGTTTTCACCATCGGATGCATCCTTTGTTTTTACTATTTTATGATCAGAAAGTGTCACAGTGTGGTTTTCACTTAGGGATCAACATGTGACTCTCATATCACTTATTTTGTGACTAAGGGACTCAATCATTTCCCCATGGTAATATTGTGTATCCAGTTCTATATCAAAACCTACTTTGTGATCCTCGTATAGCAAGTTGTCACAAAGTCCCATAAACTCAAAGATTGCTTCATCATTTTTGAACAAATCCAAATTTTAGGTGGTCATTGCTCCCAATCTATGAGTTGAGGGTAGACTAGCTTTAGTTCAATGATTTGGCTATTTGGAGCAAAGGATGTAGTGATTATCATGAATATGGAGGCATCCTTAAATAAATCTATGATATCGAGGGGAAATTCATCAAGGGTATTATCACATGATGTAGGTAACCAAGAGGAATGTTCGACTCATTTAATAGAATCACCCTTGCTAAGAATGGTCACTTTGCTGGTGCTACATCCAAGGCCAAGATTATTGGGTTGTTTCTCAGGAGCAAGGGGTTCTAGCAAACCATTATCATTTTGGCCCAACTTTTCATTCTTATTGTATCCACAACCCATCATTAGTTGCAATCCTTTGTTATCATCTTTCATTGGAAGAAAGGGTATGGGTTTGTTATCCTGATATAACAATTTGGATATATTCTCCTCATCAATGACTTCTTTGTTCAATTCTTCCCACTTCATGAAAGTGTTAGATGTTACCTTGAGTGTCTTAGATACCTTGCTAATAGGCTAAGGCTTCCTGTGAGATTTAGGAGAAAGAGGAAACTCTCCAATTAGAAAAGAATCCTTCTTCAAGTTATAGTCTCCACATTCATTATCTTTGATCACTGCCTTGATGTTTGGTATGTTCTACATGATGGGTGTTTTGGATTTAGAGGTAGAATCTAGGGAAGATGGGTCAACAAATGAGGAGGATGTAGGCCCTTCATCATTTTTAGGCACTTGCAAGATCTTGTAGTATTTTTCTTCAAGGTTCTTGCATTAATAGAATCATTTAGGATTTCCATGGATTTTGACTTCTTTATCTCCATAAGGAAATTTGATGCATTGATGGTATGTGTAAGCTATGCCTTGCATGTCATGGATCCAAAGACAACCTAGAATAATTTTATATGGAAGATCAAGTTCAAGCAAGTTTGGCAAGTAGCTTTAGCAATGGCAGGTCCTACTTGCATAGGGAGCTTGATTGTGCCTTAAGAAACTCATTCTTGATCATTATATTCCCTTATAGTAACACCTTTTTCCTTTTCAATGGAATCTTTAGAGAAACCCAAGTTCTTGATTAGCTGAAGGGTACAAATATTTAAACCAACACCTCCATCCACCAAAACTCTTTTGAATCTATTTTTGTGAATGGCGACCTTAAGGTGTAATGTGTGATTGTGTGATGGCTCTGTTGGGAGGTCTTGCTCAGAAAAGGTGAGAATATGAGGAGTGGTGATGTGTCTAATAATAGCCTAGAACTACTCGGTATCAAGATTCTCAAGTACAAAAGAATCCAACAAAGCCTTTTCTAAGATGTCCCTATGCATAGGGGATAGTTTCATTAACTCCAAGATGGAGATTTGGGTATGGGTCTTCCTCAATTGGTATAGGAGACTATAATCACTAGGGTTCGACTTTGGAAGTGTGGGTGATGCCCTAGGTTCTGATGGTGCTCCTTAGATAGTGACCTTTCCTTGACGTGTGGTGACTCCACACTTTGCACTAGACCCCTTGATTGTGATGATGGGTATGAAATTGTCACAAGATGATACCACATTAGTATACACATGACCTATAGTGGTGTAATCCTTCCCTTTTCCATTTTTGTTTCCCTTTTTATGACCTAGCATCGGGTTCTTGTATATTTTGAGGTCTTGGTTTCCTGATTATTGATCGATAGTTACGTACCCATTATCGATAAAATATTGGATGATGTTTTTCAGTTTCATGTAGCTCACTGTCTTGTGTCCCTTAATCTTATGGAAATCATCAAGATCCTTTTCATTACACCATGGTGGTTTGACTTGAGATTCTTGGTAATTTTGATAGTTAGGGAGTGTGATGAGATTGGATTGCACCAACTTTTTCATGATTGCCTCAATAGGTTCCCCCAATGGTTTGTACTTATGTCATTGAGGGTAGTTGTTTCTAGGGGTGGTCCTCTTTGTGTGTTGGCATTGTTGATCATTTTTTGGTTGTGTTGCGGCTAAATGTTTGATTGTTGTGTGTTTTGTTGCATGTTTTTTTGTCAATTGTTTGTTTGTTTTGGAGTACTTGGGACCACTTTTGCATCAATGACACCATCATTAGTTATGTTTTTGTTCTTAGCCCATACATGGGGCTTGTCTTAGGAAATAGTAGGTGGGCAGTTTTCCTTGTATGCTTGTGTGTTTCCTTGTGTAATAAGGGATCTTTCAATGTTAAGGGCCCTAAGGATGAGCTCTTCATATAATGAGACACATTGCATTTTTAGTTGGAAGGATAGATTTGTGTTCACATTAGCAATAATGATCCCTATTTGTTGCTCTTCGGGAATTTTCCATTTTCTTTTGTTGGCTCTATGCCTCCATCATTGTAGCAAATTCGTGAAGGATTCACCCTTGTTCTATTTTAGGGTGTATAGTTCTTCCAAGCTTATGTCCATGTCTATCTTGTAGGAGAAGTGATCCACAAACTAATCTATTATTTCTTGGAAGGTGAAAATTCCATGAGGTAAATGTGATAACCATTCTTTCATTGGGCCTCCCAAACTACATGGGAAAAGGTGCATCAAATAGGAGTCATTGTATGCAACTTCCATACATGCCACATTAAACTCTTTAAGATGATATTCTATGTTCCCGTGCCCTTTCTATTTGTCGAATTTGGGGATCTCAATTCTGAGCGAGAATGGTATCATTGCAATGTTTCTATCAAAGGGGTATGGACACAAGTCCCATTGTGCATGAACTATTTATGTATTTTCTCCACATGGATGTCTTGGATTTGTTGTGTGAGCGCCCTAATTTTCAAGGACAAATTATCTTGGGGGTTTAGTGATGGAGGATCTGTGTTATATTGTGGAAAGGTAGATGAATCAAATGTGGAATTTTGATAAGGGGGTGTGTTATATAGTGTGTATGGTGTATTTTGATATTGTGTATGTAATGGTGATAGTGGTGGAGGTGTGTTGTATGCTCCTTTCAAATTTTGGATCAAGGTGTTTTTTTTGTGTGCTTACGTATGGTTGTTGGGGGTTGTAGTACAAGCTTTGTTGTTGTTGTTGTTGCACAAGAACTTGTTGTTGTTGAGCATATTGTTGTTCTTGTAATTGGGCTTCTTGTTGTTCTTGCAATTGTTGGGATTTTAATTGAGCCTATTGTTGTGCTTGTAATTGAGCTTGTAATTGAGCCTATTGTTGCACTTGAAATTGATCTTATTGTTGGGCTTGTATTTGAGCTTGTTGTTGTTGGGATTTTAATTAAGCATGTTGTTGTTGGGTTGTAATTGAGCCTTTTTTGGTTGTACTAGCAATTGAGCTTGTTGTTTTTGTGCTAGAAATTGAGCTTCTTTTTGTTGTTGATTCATGATAGGTTGTTGATAAGCCAATGTATTTTGTCCTTGAGATTGTGAAATGATGTTTTGGTTTGGGGAAAATTGACTAGCTTAAATATTGGCTAGAGATGTTTTGATTTTTTGGAATGAGCGGTGGATTTTGGGAGACCATGTTGTGAGTGATTTGTGGGTTGAGTTGATTTTGAGGTGGTTGATGGGTGATTATATTTTGAGGGTTGGACATTTGATTTGGATTTGGTATATGTTGTCCTTTATTTTGTGCTATCATTCCTTGTAAAATTTGAGATTGGGGTGGAGGAATGTAGGCTTGAGGTCCCATTTGATTTTTCATTACTTGAGGGACCAAAGGTTGAGATGGTGTCACTTGGTGTTGCAATATTACTAGCATACTTTGACTTTGGGTCAATTGTTTGGAGGAATTCACTTGATTAATTTGATGTTGAGGGACCAATTGATTGGATGCATTTCCTTGATGTGTTTGATTTTGGACCAATGAGTTTCCTTGATTGATGGGATTTGTGACCAATAGGTTTGATGTGTTTCCTTGGTTGATTTGAGGGACTTGTGGAACCGTTTGACTTTGAGGGTCAATTGGATGGTTTGATGAAGATGGACCTTGTTGCATTGATAATTGACCTTACACTATGATGTTCACTTGTCCTTGTTGTTCCACATGGGGTGTTTGACTCACTTGAATTTGTTGGACATTAGGAGAACTTTGGGTACTTGTTGTAGTGGAAGAATGTGGTTGGGCACGAAATGTTGATGTCCAATTTGTGTTTTTGGGGATAGTGGTGTCTTGGGTACCCAAAGTTGCATGTTATTTCCTAGATTGGGAGAGACCAAGTTGGGTTCCAAGTCGAGTTGTGAGGCTAGTAGTCAAAGGTTTACTTTTAATATGCAATGAATATGGTTGGGTGATATGGTTGGGTGATAGATTAAACAACACCTTGTATCAAAGGTTGTGTGATGGATGCTTCAGGAATAGAAGCCACATTTCCCAAATTTTGTTCCCTAATTGTGTCCAAATCGAATGAGAAAGGGATTTTTTCTCCTTCCTTTACCAAGGCTAGTGTGTATTGTGTTGGGTTCAACTTCATCAATGTGTTGATGAGATGGTGAGTTTTGGGATCTTGTTGTGCTTCAAGTAGTTCCTCTACGATAAGTTCAAGTGTATTTTTAGTAACATCTTCTACTTCATACGCTATTTCTAGTGAAATTTGAGGTGTATTTTTTGATGGGGTTGAGTAGCTTCTAGGTTCAAATTCTTGTTGGTTGGGATCAATCATGGTAGATGAATTTTTGTTTTGCTCCATTTTTTTCTTGTATTGTGATCTTGTTGTTACCATAAATTTTGGATCAAATTTGGGAGTATTGTGTGGGGTTTATATTGTTGGAACTCTTAGGTTGATTCAAATTTTGGTAGAAGTGGACCTCTAAGGTGTTTAGGACCAATGATGTGAATAGATGATGAAAGGGGTGATGTGGATGATGAACTTCTAAATTTTGGACAACACTAAACTTTAGGTTTGATGTTTTTTTTAAATTTTGATAAGGATACTAATGAACTTGTGAATCCTAAAATTAGACTTGTGGCTTTTAGGATGAACTTGTTGAAAAGGATATGTTTGCTAATATAAATAAATGTATGAAAAAGGATTCATTTCCAAGACATATAGCTAAACTAGGTGATTGGTTGATGATAACCTAAGTCTAGAAGGTTGTTGTATCCAAAGTTTAAAGTTGTTTGTGAGGTGAATTTCAAATGTTTTGTGGTGAATGTGATGATCAATCCTAATGTTTGAACCTAATAGTTTTTTTCTATACAAAACCAAGGTGTTGAAAAACATTTTTTTCCCTTATTTTCTTTTTGTTGTTTGGAAGTCAAGATGTACCTACTTTGTGGGTTTAATTGAGTTAATCCTTGATTAGTGAGATTTATTTTACCACATCAAATGTTTTGAGTAAGTTTAAACTAATAATTTCAATGACAAGGGAAAAAAAAATTCACAAAAGCTTGACATTGTGGAAATCAAAGAGCTAAGCCATAGGTCCCTAGGTTAACTTCGATATAAGTGAGTAGAGATATGGTCAAATATATTGGGACACCACTAATATATTTATTTTGAAATAAATAAGATATATTTAGGGGCATGTAGCTCAATATATTAAATCCTTGAAGAACACACATATAAATAAAGGGTTTGAAATTTTTGACCATGTTGATGTTTATTTGAGTTGTTTGAATTCCAAGCAATGTGTTTGACTGACTCAATGTATGGGAGATATTCCACAAGTCTTCTTCCACAAGACTTACTAGTTTGGCTCAACAAAATCAATCACTTAACAATCTAGAGGAATAAAGGTATATCACTTCTTATTAGGCTTACCTCACCCCTGAAGGAATGATTTTAAATCCAAAATTATAGAGGGGAAAAATAGGCCATATCAAAGAAATGTGTCGTCTTGATATGCCTAGCTTTGTACAAGAGAATGAACTCTTAAGATTTATGCCTCAACTATAAATCGGAAGTGGTAAACTATAACTTCTGAGTGTGGTGCACCTCCCATGCACTACTTCAAAGGAAGTTTCGAGAAACATGGTTGGCCTCTAGAAAAAAGGTGTGTAATGAAAATCGTGAACACTGCAGGTATGCATCAAACATAACTTAAGTCTCTAGCCCTTCTTCTACAACCAATTATGTTCATACAAGGATTTAGGCACATCATGGCATTCATGCCCCAGATTTATGCTACTTTCTTTTGATTTCACATACTTTATATAGCTTGTTGGTTTAAGCGTGCTTTTAGAGTCACTTATGAGTTCTCCATTTCAAGATGTGTCTCATATGCAAGACCTTATCTAATAAAGAAAAGGAATGCTATTTCTCTTCACCCAAGATTGCACAAAGTGCAAGGGGAGAGGATATGTAGGAGGCCTTTGGATGACTCAAAAATTTTGTAAACTTAGAGTGTTTTTCTTCACCCTACTTCGCACAAAGCACAAGTGGAGAGGATACGAACAAAAAGTCTACACAATAATAGCAAGCAAAGAAGACACTGATTCATTTTAGTGCACCAAAGTAGATGTTATGTTCATTTTAATTGCACCAAAACTAAGTATAAGTTTGTGTTCAATTTTAAACCAAATCACAAAGTGAGGATGTTTGGGTTCAATTTGAAGCCAACTTTGAAAAAATCATAGCATTATAAGTTTTAAAACCCAAATTGAAATATTCATGCCAAATTGTAAGTTTTAAATCCCAAATTGAAAGATTCATAGCATTGTGAGTTTTTAAGCCCAAATTAAAAGTTATCTAGTCTAAAGCATAACATGTGTTAATGAATACTTTGCTCCTCCACTTCAAATCTACAAAATAGTTAACCATACACAAACAAACTAGAAGTTAGTAAGTGATTAGAGAGTAGATAAATTTGAAATTTTAAAGAAGACATGAAGATTTGAGTCTCTATTTTTTATCTAACAATTGTGTCACTCTCGTTCAGACAACTACATCATTGTATTACAATTGTATCATTCCAGTTCAGACAAATGTGTCTCAATTTGTCAAATGTGTTGCTCTAGTTTAGAAAAAATGCATTGGTGTATAATTTCATCACTTTGATTCACCTAAAACATAAAAAAACCAAAAACATCAATTGCGTCAGTGAAACAAATGCATCGCTATAGCTAAATAACAATTGTGTGCCAATGCAAACAATAGCATCACCATATTTCAATTACATCGCAATTCACAATTGTGTCACTATGGCCAAATGAGAATTGCACACCAATGTAAATAATTGTGTCGTTGTTTACGATTGTGTCCCCTTTCTCTAGAATAATTGTGTTGGCAGGCCTTGCAAACTCCAAAACATAGAAAACTCAAGAAAAAAGCATCAGATCTAGTTAGTAACGCCCTCCTTTGAGTGCCATAATGTGAGCATGATCATAACCTAAGCTAAACATGGTTGATCCACAAGAAATAAAACAAGATCTAACTAGTTAAGTCAAGCTCCCAATGAAATGCTTCAAAACATCAAACAAAGAAGCCATTAAACAAGAAACTAACTAGAAATGCATAATGGAAACTAATCTAATACCTCAAAGCTCATCCCATTAGGAGATTGGTGCTGCATTAATGTGAAATTTTATCCCTTTCCCAATCCATGGATTGAAACAAGCTTTCAAATAGATTCCATTGATGAAGATTGATGAAGATTGATGAAAATGGATGAAAGATAAGCTAAAATGGATGCAAAGCTTAATTAAAATAGATGCTAATGATAAAATTCTTGTGAGGAATTCTCTAAAAATCACTATAGTGTAGTTACTCTAAATGAAAGTGGATCCTTTTCTCATAGAAATGAGGACTATTTATAGGAGAAAAAGTTGAATCAATGGTCCAGATTGATTTGATCAATCAATGGATGAAACTCAATAAGAGGAGATGGCATGGATCAAGGATTCCCATCAATGGATGAGAATGCAAGTTGACAAGGATAAAGGATTTTAATCAATGGCTCTCATTGATTTGAAGAAGCACACTTCCTATAAATTAGGAAGTTGTTACAAGATATTTCCCATTTTGGACCTGAGTACAAGTGGGAGGGTGAGAGAAATTAGGTAGTTAAGCAATTTAAGAAATTACCTAATTGTGCATGATGGGGGAAATTAGGGATTTCATTAAAAAATTAACTTATTTAATAAAAATGGGGATATTAATGGCATTCAACAAAATAATTAATATTATTTAATTAAATGAGAAGGCATAAAAAAATTAATTAAATAATTTGCATTATCCAATTAAATAGGATGAAAATTAGTATGAAAGGGGATGAATTAGCCAAATAACATCAATTATTTGATTAATGGGAGAAAATTATAAATTTAATTAAACAAGGAAGATTATTTAATTAAATAGTTGAAAAGAGGTAAATTAGGATGAAAATGGAGTTAATAATCAAATTCAGATGTGCAATATCGATCAAGATGATTTTAAGTGTCTACAGATTCTAAGAAGGCCACTACCAGTCCTACCTTTGAGGAGTTAATTCTAGGAACAAATACAAGTTTCTCCAGCCCTTTTTAGGATGCTCCTTATATTCCTACACCTCCTAATTCTCCTTCCACTTCATCCATGGAGGAAGAGGAAGCTATTGAGATCCCCTTAAGGAAATTTATTTCCCTAGATAGGAGACACAGGGAGTTTGAGAAATACTTGGAGAAAGAGAGAACTTTGGACAAGGAAACTAAGGTTGTTAACAAACTGAGAACTATGTTGGATAAAGACCGTATAGGTACATAAATTTTTTGAGGTATTGCGGACATAGTAGATACTCATGTCCCATCCTACAACTCTAACTTGGGTGTTTCCCAAGACCTTGACTCTGAGACCACTCAGAGACAGATAGAAGTATCGATGCCTAAGGTATTGGTATGTATGGTCAAGACTATCCCTTTCATTGACACCACCTATGGTCTTCAATCGACTCCCACCTTTAAAGTAAACAAGGTACCCTTGGGTTTCAGCTCTTCCATCACTAATGATCATGGATTCCATATTGGTCCCAATGGTGGGGTCTCTATTGGAATGAGGGTTGGTGGTTCAGTGGCTCTGGTGGTTCTGGTGGAGGTTCCATTAGTCATGTTTCATCCTTTGACCTTGTCCTAAACACCTTGTAGCAGAATATGGGTCAGATGAAAAACCAGTTAATGATCCTTTCCAGTGCTACTTCTCAACCTATCTTTCAACCTTTATTTTGTCACAGTCCTCTATCTATAATTTATATTCTAAACACTCCAATCCCTCAAGGGATGGAGATTCCAAAATTTAAAAAGTATGGTGGTCATGGAGGTCCTTAGATGGATGTTTTAGCATTTAATTTTATGTGCACTGATTTCTTCCATCACAATACTCTAATGGCTAAGCTCTTTTTGAGATCCCTTAAGGACTACCCTTGAATGGTACTAGATTCCTTATCGAATAACTCTATCTTTTCATTTGATCAATTGGCAAATCAGTTCCCTAAGTAGTTCTAGGCTAACATCAAACCAAAGATGACCTTTTCAGATCTTGTCTAATGTAAGCAAGGGGGCCTGGAGAAGGTGACTAATTTTATTGTTCGTTGTTAAGCATTGTTCTCTCATATCTCTTATCCATTACCAGATTCAGATGTTCAAAAGGTTTTCATTGGAAACTTACAAAAATCATGGCAAGAAAATTTTTCCTTAATGAAATATCCTTCTTTTGCACACCTGTGTGCCATGTTTTGTGAGTACCAATAGATGGTAGCATAGTTCGAGGGTTCGTCCTTGTGCTCTCATTTTGATAACCAGTTTGTAGTGTTGGTTTCTATCAAGACCAAAGCTATTGTGAACATTGTCTCTGCACCTAAAGATAAATTTTTAGGACACAATATATACTAGACAAAGCTATCAAATTCTTATGCTATTATATTTTGAAGAAGTTATTAAAAGATAAATTTCTAACATTTCCAGAATACCAAACTCTATCTGATTCATATGCTAAGTGGTATAACTTGCAACAATTTTGTCAATTCCATCAAGTACACAGACATGACAATGAATAATGTGTGCACCTGTGTCATGATATCCAAGATCACATCAAAAATGGGACTATCTATCTCAATGGGTTCAAGAAAAAAAATTCTAATAAATTTGTGGCTAAGGCTAATAGTAAGTTGCAAATTTACACGGATTCATTTCCTTCTCACTTAGAAAATTTGGTAACTCTATCTTCTCCATCTTCTGACGTAGTTCCATCAGAATACGTGAACATGGTCTCATTCACATGTATACCTCTTTTTGAATTTATGTGAGTTTGATACTTGATATAACTTTCACCTCCCATGATATGCCTCTTAATAAGGAGCCTTCCCCATTATACATTCCTTCCTAGATCAATAGAAACATTGTAAGTGGTGTCTTAGTTGATCTGATGAGTCAGGTTAATGTGATAATGAAGGAAACTCTATTTATAAATAGCTTACACAAGGAGAAATACAAAGAATCACAGACCACTCTTCATACCCATGATGGACTCTCTATTGCACCCCTATGGGCTCTATTTCTTTGTTAGTTTAGGTTGGACACAAGTTTGTCGATGTCCCATTTGTCATGATCCTAGAGCCTAACCTATTCAAAGTAAGGCTAAGCATTTCATGGCTAGACTCCATGAATGGTGTTGCCTCTATGATCCACAAATTTTTAAATTTCCCTCATAAAGGCAATATGCATGTAGTGCATGACAGTAGTTGTAAAACATTGGTGTCACATGGCTTCTCACTGGGTCACTTATGGCTTGCCCCGGTCAGACCTCTCCCTCCTAGGAAGATTTGTTATGTAAGGATTATGTTAAATATAATACTAGGGGCTCAGTGTTGAAGGTTAGCTATCCAACATCTCCTTATGTTGTCCTAGTAAAAGCCTCTATGATAGCGCAATAGCAAGCTGCCCCTTTTACCCTGCTAAAGGGAAAGAGGAATCTTTCTCGCACTCAAGGGCCTTCTCCTTCTATGTCATCTACTCCTACTTCTACTTCTCATCCTGCTGCAGCATCTTTGACTCTCTCTCCCATGTCTCACATGGGAAGTGTGATGGTTCTTGCATGGAAAAAAGTGAAGTGTCACGTTTTTGAGCTTCTTGTTCTGCCCATTGTTCCTCAACCCGTTGTCTATGGCAAGGGGAAGATTTATCATGGGACTTCTCCTATATCTCGAGGGTGTTGTCATAATAGTGGTTTACAATTCCTGAGAGGAACGAATTTTAGCTGAAATCACATATTTTTAGAAAATATAATGATTTCAGCCTTAAAAAGTTCCATTTTAAGGAATCCAATTGAAGAGGGTTTGATCAAATCACCTTAGATCAAACCCCCTTGGATAGAACCTCGCTAGTTTTAAACCATACCTATAAATGTGTCTCCTTTACACCTATCAAAATGCTGATAAAAAATCACTTTTGATTTAGATTTTGGGGGATCAAATGAATTCATTTAAAATTTATTTCAAATGATTATGGTATTCTTAGAACAAGCTATCCAATGAATATAATTTTTAATATGTTTTGGTTTTTGTTATGTATTTATTTTTTAAGTTTTATTAAACATAGGTTTTCTTCGAAAAATGAATTTCTTTGTTCTTCACATGTGGAAAAATAGAAGATTATAAAAAAATTGAAAAATATGAGTGCACTGGATATTGAAGTCCTTGATCCAACAAAACAAAAAAAAAAAATTTTGACATACAAAAAAAGTTGTGTTATACACCACCTATATCTAAATTGTAATTTGTTTGACTTTGAAACTTGATTAAGTAAAAAATATTCAATAAAAAACTATCTAACAAAGTGGAAGCACTAGATATCAGAGTTACAAATCTAAATTTTAAAGAATTAGAATTTTATCCTTCATGGAAAAAAAGTTATGCATTATACGGTGTGCATCCTTTTTTAAAAATGTTGTTTTTCGAAAAAATCTATTTTCGGTGGGAGATGGAAAAATAAGTGCAATTTGATTCCAAAATTTTTGAAAAAATATTTTAGAATCTGAAAAAATTTGATGAGACTCTAGTTTGCACATCTTCAAATTCCTCACAGTTTAGCCGCTATAGGTGCCCGAATGTGAAGATTTAGTTAAAAATAATAATTTCAGTGTCCAGTTTGGCCAAAAATTGTAAACCACTATTATGGGATCACCCTCGACCTCCATGGAAAGCTACTATTCCTCTCCCTACCCCTAATTCAATGAATATGAAGAGGCTCTTTGTCGAGGTGTATGTGTTTATTTCTCCTCCTGTGGTTGTTTTTGCACATGTGCTTCCTCTTGCTCCTTCCCATGAGATTACCCTTCCATAAGCCATGATTGTGAAGGATACTCCTGTAGCTAAGAAATAGCCTTCTGTCTCCTCTCAGACCATGTCTTCTAATGCCTATAGCCAATGTAACTGACTTGCACATGAGTGCAAGAACATCAAACCAAACACATCACCTTGTAGAAGACAAAGGGGGAGCTAGTTTCCCCTATTTTGGTATCCTCTTCCACTATTTCACCTTCTCCTACTACTTTTTCCTCGGTTCCCATCACCTATGTTCTTCTCTCAACTCCCTTGACAAGTCTTTATGATGCTCACCCCAAAAGGGTGCAAGTTTTCATCACTCCCTCTATGGAGCCCCCTCTCTTGATGTCCCTCCCAAACATCCCTCCTTCCCTCAACCCATAGACATGTTAAATACAATGGTAGTGTCTATTGTGGCTTTGTCCTCTTACTCCTCTTCTTCTACTTCCTCCAGGGGGATTCAAAATCCTTCATTGAAGCACAAGATAGAGGATGACCTTACTACAAGTGGAGGTTAGAAGAAAGTTTCACCTTTTATAGAAACTGGTTCTAGGGTGATCCCACAATAGTGGTTTACAATTTTTGGCCAGATTGGACACTGAAATTATTATTTTTAACTAAATCTTCACATTCGGGCACCTATAGCGGCTAAACCATGAGGAATTTAGAGATGATGCAAACTAGAGTTTCATCACATTTTGTCTATAGATTCTAAAAATATTTTTTACAAAATTTTTGGAATTAGATTGCATTTCTTTTTCCATCTCCCACGAAAACTAGTTTTTTCTAGAAAACAACATTTTCAAAAAGTGACGCACACCGTATAATGCATAACTTTTTTTCCATGAAGGATAAAATTCTAATTCTTTCTAATTTAGATTTGTAACTCTGATATCTAGTGCTTCCACTCGGTTAGATAGTTTTTCATTGAATATTTTTTCTTTAATCAAGTTTCAAATTCAAACCAATTACAATTCAGACATAGCGCGACCGTATAATGCGTAAATTTTTTTGTATATATTAAAATTAAATTTTATTTTTTTTGTTGGATCAAGGACTTCAATATCTGGTGCACTCATATTTTTCAAAAAAAAAAATTGATAATATGCTATTTTTCCACATGTGCAAAATAGACACCTTCATTTTCGGTGAAGAACCAATGTCTAATAAAACTAAAAAAACAAATACATAATAAAATCAAAAGATATTAAAATTATATTCATTGGATAGCTCGTTCTGAGGTCTACTTGATTCTAGATGAGTTTTTGAAGACTCCTCCATTTTCATCCTCAACTTGAGCTCTGAAGCGTAAAAAAATAGACTTTTTTGTGTCTCGGGAGGGGGATGAGGGGAAGGGGGATTTGGCCAGAACAAAGGGGTTCGCTCAACCATGGTTTTGAACCTGGTTTTAACCCCTCAAACGTTTCAGTCGAACCCTTTGCTATACATTTGGTTTTTTTTTGCGGCCAAAATTCAAAGGGTTTGCTAGAACCCTAGTTCAGGCGAACCCCTAATGGGTTCGCTCAAACCAGTAGGTTTGTACAAACCCCCAAAATCACTTTTTTTGCTTTGGGGTCATTTTTTGTGATTTTTCCTTCCTCACTTGAATTGTAAACCACTATTGTGGCTTCACCCTCTATCTTGATTTGTACTATCCTCATGATGGAGGTGGCCCCATCTTCTCTAGAGTTATTCACCACCCCTCTTCCTAAGGCTAGCAGTGGCTCTCAGGTGCCCCACCCATCCCCTAAAAAATGCATGTTTAATTCAATGGAGGACATCTCAACTCTATCCTCAATCTTTACAAGATCAATGAATTTTGCTTCACAAGAGCTAAGTGGAGAAGACCTTGAGGGGCCTTCTTCCTTGACCCTTATTGTAGGAAATTCAGAGGGTACCACCCTCGCTATCTCACCCTTGCAGTCTTTTCCACCCTCCCCTTACAATGATCTAGGTTGGGAGTAGGATGACTTGCTGGTCGATGAGGACTAGGGTGGTACCTCTTTGTCTGTAGTGTAGATTTTTTTGTGTTTGTGTTCCCCCGTGCTTGTCTTTTTATGTTTGTGATCCTATTTGGAGGACCCTCGCTACCCTTGAAGGTGCTTAGATATAGGCATGAAAAATATTTCATGTACTTCTTCTATGTGTATCATCATTCTTTTATGTGTTGTGATATTTTATTTTCGATAATTAGGGATGATGCAAAGAGTTGGGGGCATTTAGGCCTTCTTCTATGTTGACCCAATTTTTATTTTTCATTTTTTGTTCATGTGCCCTTCTTCACATTCTAAGAACTTTTGGGATTGATGATAGTTCATATGTATATTATATTATATCTATCTATTTATATTTATGGACAGTTTTGACTTTGAATTCTTAGATCCCCCTGTCTCTTGATTTCTTTGTCTTTGTTTGTTTGCTTCATGATGTTGTGGTTCTCATGTGTTGTGCCTCACATACATGACAACATACCATGGATACATCTCGTGATGTGTTTTGTGCCACAACATCTCTTCCTCCCCTTTCTCTCCTTAGAATGCCATGTGCTCCTTTGCATACCACACACCAGATCCTAAGGGAGGCTATCATGCTCTTCTAATTTTTAATAAGGAAAATTCACTGGCCAAAGACTCCCTTATTGAAAATTTTTCATTTTCCAAACCAATGCATTCTCTCAATGGGGACCCCTTGATGAAAGTTCCTTTCAAAAGTGATTATGTGGTGAAAGAGTTTGAAAATATTCATTTGAAAAAGGAGTATTTTTTCTAAAATGAAAGAGTCTGGAAACTTTCCTTTGAAAAAGGAGCATTCTTTCCACTAGATTCCTTAACAAAAGATCTCTCAAAAGGATTCCTTGATGACAGAATCACCAGCAAAAAATGTTGTCTTTCAATTGGAGTGTTCCTTTGAATGGACCCCTTGGTGTCTTGAAGGATTTCATGCCAAAGGAACCCCTTTTGAAAGCTTCCTTCTCAAAAGAATTCTTTGGTATTTTACAATGTGTATATTTTATCTGATATTTGATGTCATTGTGTCTTGGTGTTAGAAATAATATATTGTCATGTCTAGCTTGGGGGAAACCTGAATATACCCATCTTTTATGTGACTATCCTGCAACAAAGTTCACAACATCCACAAGCTTATCTAATCAATGTGTGTCTTGTGTCTATTTGATCAGGATATGTCTTATCATGTTGGCTTGTGTGTCTCATGAATGTGTATCTTATGATTTTTCACCTAACATGTTTTCATGCAACCTAACATGTTTGTGGTGAGATCACAACTATCTTTGCAAGACCGAGAACCTATGGAGCCCCCTATCTCATGTCTAGGTGTGCCAAATTGAAGATCTTCTTCCTCGATGACATTGATATATTCTCTTCAATCTCTTTCTACTTTAGCTTGCATCTGCACTAACATGTATGCTCACTAAAGTGGGGAAAAATGTAATGGCATAAATTTGCACCCTAGGGAAATTTCCCATTTATTTACCCTCACTTTAGAAATTATAAGTTTGTTGATGCAAAACCCACCACCATCATTTCATTCCTTCCAAGTAGCCTTGTCTTTTTGCATTGGTGGAGGATTTTTTATCAAGGATGCACATGCTCCATAGATGTACACACATCGCGCTACCATCCTAATAGGATTCCTACCCCTAGAATCTACAAGAGCATTACATTTCTGGTTGGCTACAAATGTAATGTCTTCTACTGACCCTTGACCGATGGAAAATGACTCCTTGCTGAGCCATTTTATCCATTCAAACTCATTCTTTTATGATGGTTATTCACTCTCTTGATATCTCATGCTAATTATCATTCTCTAACTCTCTTATTTATTTTTCTCTCCTTCTTGCTACTACAAGCTCTCTACTTGGCTTCTACAAAGTTCTTTTGCTATAACACTACTATTGTGTAGGCCCATGAAGCTCCATTCTCTTTCCATGGTGTCATCTCTCATCATCTTCCTCTCTTAGCCTTGAGTGCTAGCAGAAGGGAAGGTGATAAATTTATCTTTTTATGTACTTGCATCATTGTTCTTATAGAGTAGCATTCAAGTTTCCTTTGCACTCTATTTGATAGTTTCTTTTTCCTTTTTCCTCTTTATTTATTTCTCTGTATCATTGAATATCTAGTTGTCCATTGAGGTGGGAACACCAAAATAGGGGTCTGACTATGGTAAACCTCAAAATACAACCTAAAATTTTCCCTATTCTTCTATGTGTAGGTACAAGTTTGTTCACTTGAATCCAATTAGAAGACTAAATTGCAAGTGAAATGGTACCTTTTCCTACTCTTTCTTTATCATTTTCACACTAGAATAGCCTTTCAATATTCTTCTTATTGTAATTTTTGCTTCCTACATTTCTCTATTAAATAGTAAAAACTCAATAGTCGGGTAGTAAGTAGGCACTCTATGCTTTCTTCCTATTTATCAAACCTTTGTTTGCATAGAACATCAACGCATCACTGGGACACCAGCACAACATGATAGAATCTAATTCTTATGCTACCATCCTCAGACAATGAGCTATCTAGTCAATGGTCTAAAACCTTTATGGTCGACTCACCTAGTTCTAGAAATTATATCTATCATTTAGCAAAAAAAATAGAGTTTTGTTTACCCTTCCTTTTTAACCTATCTATTCTCTTCCTTATTTATCTACTAGTCAATCTAAGGTAGTTTAGGGAAAAAAATTCCTTGAGGCTCTCCCATGACCTGGAGCCCTAGGGGTGATGAATCCCCCTACTCTATAATTGGTATCTACAAAATACTAAATCTTAAGGAAATGTTGTGTTTCTATTTTAGAAACCAAGAGGGATTGTTTGGTTTAGATTTTTATTTGTAGGTGTCTCACTTAATTGGCTTAAGCTCAACATATGGCAGGGGAGGCACAAAATCTTCATTGCTTACAATGCATAAATTACATATGGGGAAGCTAAGTTTCTCTTTAAATTTATTATTTTTTTCCAAAATAAAATTTTAATGCTAGCACATCTAAATCCTTCACTTTTCATTATCTTAGGTTGTATTATGCACTAGTCATTCAGAATATCTAGCCTCAAGAGTGTCTTCTCATGTATTTCATATTTCTCTAGCATAAGGAAGAATTTTCAAAGTGTAGGGTTTGTCTAGCCCCATTTGTTGTTTGTTCTATACATTTTTTCAATCTTTCTCTCTAGATAGAGGCTTGGTCATTCTAAAAAAATGTGTCAAGTGATTCATAAGATGCTTAAGCCTCTTTAAGATATTTCTTGACATAATTGACCTCATTTTCAATTTATATTTTCCTCAACAAAATTGTGTCCTTGCCTTTGGATTTCTAACCATGCTAGGACATTGTGAGATCTTATCACACCCATGCTTGGTTTAATGATAGGATAATAATATTCTCCCCTTGAAAAGTTATCAAAGGTTATAAATTTATGAGTTATCTGATTATTTTTTGTTACACTATAGTCATCCACCATTAGTTTCAATGCCCTCAAAAATTATACCCATTAAAAATAGGTACCATAGGGTTAATGGGGATGCATTGACCAAATGAGGGAGGACTAGCCTTGTTTAAGGGACTCTATCCTTGTGGTACTATATATCCTTGTGGTACTATCTATCCTAGAATATTTGAGGGTAACTTTAGTACCAAAAATTGAATGGGATGATGAGAAGACGTTGAAATAAAAAAAGAATGGAATGGAGAAAGAAAGATAAAACTCGAGATCTTGTCAAAAAAGGATTTTCTTTTCACATTGGGTTCAAAAAATTCCTATTGACTTGAATATACGTAAGCTTGAAGTGAATGAATCAAACCCAAGACAAAAAAAAAAATTACACACTTGCTAAAGTTTTCAATAAAATTATTGTTCTAAGAAAATATAGCAAACAATGGAGAGTTTGATTGATTACTCTCTTTGTATGAAATAATATTGTCATATATGGAAATGGAATGATTTTGTTGAGTAGGAATCACAATGAAAAGTTTGTCCATTTCTCAAGAAAAAAGCTCTGAGAAACTAAGGTGTTTATTCATTGAGGTGGATTTTTTTTGGTGAAACATTGAAGTGGTATTATGGTTATTATTCATAAATGTTCAAGAGGATCACTAGCTCTAATTATATAAATAATTTTCCATAAAGATGTAAATGGTTTTTAGACTTCATTCTTATAGCTCTATCAAATCTTCTAAAATCATGGGTTACCTTGCACAATTTACTCTTCTGTCACCTATATTTTCCCATTAATTTATTGGATCTCCCTTAGGCTATTTTCTTTCTCATAAGATTGGTCTTTAATGGGTGCCTCTATGATTTGCAAGTTCTCTTTGATATCATTCAACACCATCATAATCCAATATTTTATTATTATACACATCAAGCATAAAATTCTAAGAAAAAGGGATATCAAAAGAAGTGTAACTTTGGTGGGTCATTTGACCTTTTTTTGTTTATTTGATCACTGAGCTAGTTGACTTATTTTATTTTCTTGACTTTGTCGGTGCCTCATCATGTTACCAAAAGCTTCTATCTTCTTTGTTTTTTATTTTTGTGGTGTTTATAATGATACCTGTAAATGAACTGAATTAAATGAAAAAGTAAATCTACTTTATATTATTGTTCTTTTCTAAAAATCAAATATTATATAATTAAACTACTTGTAAAAGAAAATCTTTCTCATATTTTTTAATTGTAATTAAACGAGAATTTTTAAGTGTCAAATAATAAAATAATTTTATTTATTTGGTTTTGGAATGTGATTGTTTGAATTTTGTTTTCCTCATGTTATAATTGAGGACTTTTTGAATAGGTTCCTCATGTTAGGATTAAGCACTTTTCCAAGAACATGAATTGAAATAAATCTAGTTCAATCTATTGTAATATACAAGATAATCAAATTTTCCTAATCTATGAAAGTAGTAAAAAAATTAGTCTAACTAAAGTACAATAATGATGTGTTGATATCCTTAAAAGAAAATTCAAATTTTCTAAATTTTGCTTAATTTAAACTCTTATTAAAATAAATCTAACTTAAAACAAAAGAAACTATGAAATTTAGAAGGTTCAAAGAATCTTTGAAGAATCCTTTCTTTGGTAGTGTATTTCCCTAGGAATATAGCTTTTGTAACTTCTTTTGTAACAATAGGGTGATCTTTCTTGATGATAGTGGGATATAAGGAAAACTAGATCAGGGGAAACTAAGAAACTATTTGGATGATTGAGAGAAAATTTTAAGCTTCTATGCGAAAATTAGAGATATGCATGGGAGTCTTATGTAGAGCATAAGAATACTATGGGGACTACAATTGTAATGATTGTGTATTCTTCTAAAGGTGATTCATATTTCATTCTTGTAAGAGAGAGGGAAAGGAATAAGATCTTCTTGGAAAGATCTAGATATAAATACAAAATAAAATACCTCCCTTTGGAAAGTTAGGGAAAGGCACTTACATCATGTACTAAACATGGATATGATGTGGGGGTTACTAAAGTAAAGAATGTAAAATGAACAAACTCTATCTAGAAAGTTAGGAAAAGGCATTTATGTCCTATACTAAGCATGTATATGTTGTGGAGTTTGTTAAATAAAATAATGCAAAATGAACAACCTCTTGGATGTCAATGGCAAGAGGGATTACCTAAGGTAGGAAGCTTCACAATTAAGGGGAGGTAATAGGGAGACAACTATAGAGATGATTTTGAGTCAAGAGGAGAGGAGAATCAATCAAAAGAATATAAGGTTCAATCAAGAATAAAATCAACTCACAATTAGAAATGAAAATAGTGGAGAAAAAAATCACATATCATCCAAATATGACACGTTTAGCCATTTTAAGGGTTTGGGTTACCCCTTTAGTTAAGGTAGGTTTCCCAAGCAACTCTACAATTTAAACTAGGTCTCTTGAGTGACTACAACTTAAACTAGGTCATCAAGGTGAACCTTCAATTGAGGCCTAATAGTTTGGAAGCCAAACTAGAGGTTGAAAAAGGTGGAAAAGGGGTTATAAAAGACTATTGTCAATTTTTTTTAAAAAGTGTATTTCATGCAACATGGAATGTGAGTTGGACCATCAAGTCGTCATTGGACTATCATGTAGGCTCGTGCAATTTGGGCACTTACAAGATGCCAAACACTTAATATTATATAAGTAAGGCTCTTGATAAACATAATCTAATATACCTTTGAGATTGTATGGTCTCATAGGACACATCGAACACTAGATGTTAGTTTCTTAACTTGCAAACATGAGAATTAAATTAATTGTGACATATCTGCATTCTTAAGTTGAGAATATGTCATGTCATCAAATTTCAAACAGAAGAATATGATTGAAATAGAAAATATAAAAAAATTAACCTTGAATTGAGTTTACATTGATTAATGAGAAAGTTTCATTTGATTAGATTACAATTAACACCTCTAATTTGAAATATAATCAAATAATTATGAGACCTTATTTCTTTTATAAAAATTATACTTATTCATGTAATACATCCATTACAAATACCTATAAAAATGCCCATGTGCTACTTTTAAACATTTGCAACGACTTTGAGAAAAATCCTAAAGCATATGGAGATGATCGTGCATTGCCTATTTGATATATTTTAACCTTGGATCAGCAAATTTTGTCGACTTTCTGAAAAGTAAGTGTTTCAAACTCTGTAATGGTACTTATTATAATACAATAATATCATTAAAAATGCCAATTCCAAAGAAACTCCTTACTTCACAAAACTCCATCCTTAACGGGTACAGAAACAATGGAAATCCGGCTCATGAATGTACATATCCGCAACTGTTTCTATATTTTTAAATTTCTTTGCTTTTCTATAAATGCAGACCAGCCAATCTTCATCGTTCAGTACAAGTTAATTTTTATCTAGGGAACCCATGGGCTGTGTGAAGCAGCTCCTGACGTTCCTTTCAATATATGCTCTATATTTAAGTCGAGTCGCAGCAGACGCGCAATGCAACGAAGCAGACAGAAAAGCCCTGCTGAAAATCAAAGCAGGCATAACAGAAGACCCCACGGGCGTCCTGAGCTCGTGGGGGCAACGACCCGACTGCTGCCATGGCAACTGGGACGGAGTGGGTT
Source organism: Sequoia sempervirens (assembly GCA_007258455.2). Classification (NCBI taxonomy): domain Eukaryota; kingdom Viridiplantae; phylum Streptophyta; class Pinopsida; order Cupressales; family Cupressaceae; genus Sequoia; species Sequoia sempervirens. The sequence continues at coordinate 218,435,055 of VDFB02058242.1, forward strand.
GTGACCTCAACACAGGCAAAGTAACAATGATCGATCTCCACCCCTTCGATCCATGGAACACCACCTTCTACATGGCCGGCACGCTCTCCAAATCCATCGGCGACCTCACCGAACTTCTCTACATCCGTCTTCCCGCGTGGAAAAGAATCACAGGAAAAATCCCCAATTCAATCGCCCGCCTGCAACATCTCGACACGCTCGATCTATCACAGAACGATTTCATCGGCAAAATGCCGTCATGGATACCCGGACTGAGCAAGCTGAGGATACTCAGGCTGGGCGAAAACAGGCTACGCGGCCTCATTCCGCCGGCCATTACGACGCTGAGCATTCTGGACACGCTGGAACTCCAAGAAAACCGCATAACCGGCACAATCCCCCAGGCAATGGGAAATCTGAGCGCGCTGGTATGGCTCAGACTGAACAATAACCTCCTCTACGGTTCTCTGCCCAAGTCCATCGGCTCCATCCAAACGCTCTTTATGCTGGACGCTTCGCATAACGCACTGGTGGGCAGCATTCCCTCGTCTTACGGAAACCTGGTGGGGCTCTCTTTCCTGGTTTTGAACAACAACAGGCTGGCCTACACAATTCCTTCCTCGCTCGGTCGTTTGAGCAGATTGGCGGTGCTGCATTTGGAGGATAACCTGCTGACGGGCTCCATTCCGCCATCCCTGGGAAACATTCCAGGGTTGAGAGATCTGGATCTTTCCAGAAATTATCTGGAAGGTCCCATCCCCACCTCTTTTTCTCGCTTTGACTTTCTTCTATTCAAGGTCTCTGGAAACCGACTAACGAACCCACTTCCGTCTCTGCCTTCACTTCCTAGCTTCCTGGATTTGTCGTACAATGAATTCAAGATGGGTAATTATATTCCTAGTTGGATCACGAATTCGAGCAACGGGTTCGAGATCAATTTGGCCGGGTGTGGGATCGATATGCGGCTGGAGGACTGGAATCCCAGGGCCGCCCAGTTTTTCACTTCGGTCGATCTCTCTGCTAACAACATCAGCGGCAGTGCAGTAGAGTTTTTCAAGAGCATGACGTTCTTGAGCCACGCCAATTTGTCAAACAATCAACTGAGTTATGATTTCTCAAGCGGAGTGAATTATTCCCGCCTGTTGCAGACACTTGATCTCCATTCCAATCAGCTGTATGGAAGCATTCCGTCTTCTATTGGCACGTTGACTGATTTGAAGACTTTGGATCTGTCAAAGACTGGGCTTACTGGAAAAATTCCTGCAGAGATGTTAAATCTAACGAATCTGAGCCAGCTGAACGTGAGCAATAATCATCTGTGCGGAGAGATTCCTCAAGGGAAGCCGCTGAACGAGTTTCCCGTGTCTTCCTATTCCCAAAATAAGTGTCTTTGTGGATTGCCTCTTGGGCCTTGTTAGTAAAGGTTTCTAATCTGCATCCCTTCTCATAATAAACAACGCTATGCGAAATTGTGTCGAACCTTGCTATAATGGGCTTGCAATAAGATAAAGGCCTCAGTAGTTGGGTAAGGTCTAATTGTTGGACAGTCTTGCAATATAATTATATTATATTTTATCAATAATTAGTCTATATATAAATAAAAAATAAGCAAATATATGTCAAGATCCATATTTGTGAATAATAAAAACTTGTAAATGTTGCATAGAAAAATATACAGTAAAATAATTTTTTTTGTTTCAAATAAAATATCTCAACTATTCATTATATGTGCAAAATAAGGTGTTCATTTAAACCACTATTGTTGTCAAGTGAAAAATATTATTCTTATGTGCACACTATTGGGATAGCAATGTACATGCATTGGAGTATTTCATATTAATAGTTTGTCCTATCACAAATATAAAAGGTGAGCATAATAAATACCTTGTATTTTCTCATGAGATATGAAAGATTTTCAAAAAGTTCTATGATATTTGAAGTTGAATATAAATTGCATTTTAAATAATAATGTGTTGTTTAAATTATAACAAAAAATAGTCTATTTCTAACACCAAATGATATTTTGTTGTTCTACTAGGGATACCATGATTAAGTTTTGGTTGAATCTTTAAAAAATCAATTTTATAACACTTCTCACTAGATGTGATGATGTGGCAAGATGTATGATTAGTCACGCCTCCAAACCTTAGCTATAGATAGATAAGAGGTCAATTCATATTTCAAAAAAAACGGAGGTCCTATGGTGTTCTATGCAACCACTAAATGCTCATAAAGTTAGCCCACCCAAGTAGTGGTCCCTCACCCCTAGAGTATTAATTCAGAATAAATACAAAGGAAATTTTGAAGTGTCTTTATGCATGTAGTGTTTTAAGTGGTAATGGCAATAAGAAGGCTTATGCAGTAGTTCAATTTGTCATTGTAATATGTTTACAAATTAGTTGATTTAGTTAAGTTGTGTTATTAATTGTTATCATATATTTGAAAATTAGTTTATTACAAGATTAAAATATTAAAATGAATGTATTTAGTGTAATTTAATTATAAGAATAAATAAATACTTATTAAATTTGTACTTCATCTTATAATATGTTTGAATGTCTAGATGATAATAAATAGTGAAATAAATTACCAAATATTGATTGCCCTTGTTAATTTTTAAAAAATGTATTAAGAAGTCAAAAACTTAAACTTTTAGCAATAAACTTAACAAAATAATTTAGATTTTTTTACTATTTTTTTAAAGGATCCATTGTAAACTTAGGAGTACAATCACCATATGCTCAAAGGAATGACGAAAATAATCCTAGGAAAGAACCTCCCACAATGATGTAAGGACCTATAAAGTTTAGTTGTGAGAAGAATGAAATAAGGAAGGATGAATGGGGCTCATCCTATGCCATAAGAAATGATAGCAATATACTAATATATCATAATATGATAAATAAAAGAACTAGACAAAGATATTTAGTGATCTACCATAACTTGCATTCAAATGAAATAGAGTAATCAAAGTATCTATATGTGTAAACATCTTAGTTAGAGTTTGAAAATACATATGTAAAAAATTGTTCCTTTAAGAAGGAACCATAAGCAAGAGATGAAAAAGGAACCAACATAGAAAAATAATCATTGTATGCGACATCATGTAATGAGATAAAAAAAAAGGGATCTTCAATGAACAAAGAGGCATCAACGATGATGCACATATCTAATATAATAATAGTAAACTAGGAAAGGGTTCAAATAAAAAACTATAAGGTAGAAAGAATAAAAAATAATGGCAAAAACATAGGGGTAAATAATATTTGGTTCAAAAAAATGTAAAGATTAAATGATACCTTACAACAATTCCTTAGATAAATCAATCAATTAGCAAATTAATAAACACATAAACCTAAAAAAAATGAAATATAATCACAATATTGAAATAAATACTTATAATCAAAATGCATAAGGCTACTTATCTCTTAGTTTGATACTAATTTGACTTAGGAAAATATCATATCATCACATGATGTCAATCATACTAAGCTATACACTATAATCGAGCCTATTTAGAGAAATATTTCTAATATTTATTTTGAACCTAATGAATTTCTTAGTCTTCAAGTTATTTAAGAATTATAATCAAAGAAGAAGATATTGTGTGAAAATAGGGCTAGTACATGATAAATTTGGTAGAACGTATATAATATAGAAGGGGATAAAACGAATCCATAGAAAGAGTGATACCCCAAGTAGACTTAAGAGTATAAACACCAAGGAATGAGAGACAAATATCCTAGGAAAGAACCTCCCTCTAGAATGAAATAAGAAAGAATGAATGGGGTTCATCCTATGCCATAAGAAATGATAGCAATATACTAACATATCATAGTGTGATAAATCAAAGAAATGGACAAAGATATTTAATGATCTACCATCACACATATAAAAATGAAAGATACTAATCAAAGTACTTGTGTGTGTAAACATCTTAGTTCGAGTTTAGAAACATATATGAATTAAAGAATCATGTCTCTAAAAATGAACCGAAAACAAGAGATGACAAAAGGAACCAACATAGAAAAACAATCATTTAATGTGACATCATGTCATGAGAGAAAAACAAGAAATCATCAATGCAAAAATAGGAAAAAATGATTATGCACATATCTAATATAATATAATAAACTAGGAAAACATTCAAATTTGAAACTATAAGGTAGAAGGAATAAAGACCAATGAAAAAATACACAAGGTTAAGAATGTTCAGTTAGAAATAAATAAATAATAAATGAAACATTATAACAATGCCTTAGGTTAAATCAATTAATTAGCATTAATAAACACATAAAGCTAAGAACAATAGTTGAGAATAATCAATGTATTGAAATAAATATATATAATTTAAATACGTTGACATACTTATCTCTTAGTCTGATACTAAATTGACTTTGTTAGATGTGTCCAATTGATTTTTCCTTGAATTAGAAAAATGATAAATATTAGTTGAATAGAGATAAGTAAAACCCCTACCTTCCCATTGGGGCAATTTTTTTAATAGATTTGGATATTTGCAGTTGAACTCTACTAAATTTAGGTATCTTAGGTTTTTTACTTTGAATTTTGTAATCTATATAAAAATGGTTGTGTAGATTCAACAACTTGTTGGAAAATGATCCTCTTTAGTCAAACCCTTAGGATACCAATTTACTAACATAAAAAAAATTTAAAAAAACATCAAAGATAATAGGTAGTCATGTAATGTGTCGTGGAATGCAATATTAGTGTATATTCTTATAATAGTGTAATATTGTGAAAATTCTCTCTTGCTATGTATAAAATGTGTGAGATTTAAATTATATGTTCTAAATGAATTAAGATTCATCCTTTTTCTACTACACCATAGCATGCAATGTTAATATTTTCATACTCTACTTGGTTCATGATCTGATTTTCTATTATGATAAATTCACAATCACATACATATAATCTAATTTAGTAATCTTATTTCAAATTTGAACTCACTTACATAAATTCATATTATAACTTTACTTCACATTGTTTTCAATGTCAATAAATTTGTTTTTATAGTAATGATGGCCAATTTACGCTTCATTCAAATAGATCTCACATATGATCACATTGTTATGGGTGAAGCGTATCATGTGGATACTCCCTTACTTGTAGCTCTACAACAGCTCACTTTACAGAAACTCTGAGAAGTAGGCTCTTTTTCTTTCACCCTGAAGCACATGGAGATGATCGTGCATTGCCTATTTTATCTCTTTTGACCTCAAGCTCTGTAAATTTTGCTTGACTTCTTGCAAATTAAATGTTTTAAACTCTATCATGTTACTTATCATAATAAAATATCAAATCTCAGATCTTAAAATTTGGAGGAAACAATGAAAAGGGGGTTTTGGAGTGAACTCTACTTAAATATTAGATTTTCCAATAAACAATTAATATACCTCCTTATCGAAATTTGACAAATAATTATTGTAGACTAAAATTTACGTTGCATTGAGTGTGGTTTAAATAGTGAGTGTAGATGTGCACAACCCTATGTTTATTTTTTAGTTTAATGACTTTTTTATAAATGCAGACGAGCTAATCTTCTTCATTCAGTACAAGTTAACTTGTTATCTTTGATTCCATGGGCCGAGTAAAGCAGATCTTGACGTTGCTTTTAATATATGCTGTGTATTTAAGCAGATAGAAAAGCCCTGCTGAAAATCAAGGGAAGCCACTGAACGAGTTTATCATGTCGTCTTATTCCCGAAATAAGTGTTTTTGTGGATTACCTCTTACAGCATGTTAGTAAAAGTTTCTAATCTGTATCCCTTCGCACAATCGAATGAAGTGTAACAAGCGTTGTGGTATTACATGGAATAAATTCAAAGAATTTTTTTTTTCTTTTGCACGGGTAGTGTTTTTAGTTAAAATAAGTGGCGAGTTGTTCCCTATGAATTATTAGTTCTTGCCAGTGAATAAACTAGGTGCAGAATTTTTTTAGATTTGTTACTTGTTTCTAAGTTTTGTAGGCAAAGATAACCATTCAAAATATTTGGACAAAATAGTGACATTCCACAATTTGAACATGGTAGAGGAGAATGAAACACTTAAAATGATCACTAGAGGCATGAATTATTATAGGACACTAGCACATTGATGTATATTCTCACATAATGTTAGCTTAGATAGATAACTCAAACGAAACAAATGTTTTTTAGGCTAGAAATAATGTAAGGATTCAAAACAGTACAGCAAAATAGTGCACTAACATATAGAAATCTAGATAACAAAAAATAACACACCATAGTGATCATAGAATATAAAGTGATATTATAAGGGTATGTAATATTTGGCATTATATTTTTCCACTCTAACAAAAATATGATCTAAACTAACATTTGCATGCTAAAGTAAATTCAAGAAATAGTAAAAAATAACTCATATTGAAGGATATTGGAGAGGATACAAATTTCTTCAAATGAAGTGAATATGTCCCCAAATTGAGAACCTAAAAAGTATTTATAATATAAAAGAACAAAAATTTATACAAGAAATGAATGTTAGATACATAAAATACTAAAAAGTAGATATTTTAGTAAAATCAAAAAACTTTACATAACATAAGTAGACACAATCAAAGAGATAGTAGAGAAAATAAAGTAAAGATGTATTTTCTAGTTGTGTGTTGCTATAAAGGAATACTAAATATGGTTCTAGGGATAACAAGCTATCTAATTCTAGGAACTATATAAAATGCCTATAAATCACTAGCACTAAAACTAGGTTGTAGGGTGACCATAAAGAGCATCTAAAGGAGGTAGGACATATGGAGACCCACAAAATAGAAATTATGTTAAGCTAGGTGGTTCATATGCTACCAACATTAAAAAGAACACACGGTGTAGGCAAAGTAACAAAAACCAATACCACAAGGGCTAAATACTTCAAGGAGTGTAAAAGTGGTGTGTGTAAATGAGATCCCCCACTTAAAATAATTGCATAGAATCATAGGATGTATATTATTTTAAGGTAGAAAAAGAAGAAGGATGTGTAAAATGAAGAGACATCAAGGAGGATGTTGCGAGCATGAAGCACTAACATTATGTTCATGGTATGCAATCACAAAAAGTAGGGATGCCATATATGGACATAAAATATCACAAGAACACACAATGAACACCCAATGAGGGATCCACATACTTATATATATTGTAATTAGATCATTTAGAGGAATGTTTAGAATCACCATCATCCTCCAAGCCTTCTAGAACTATTAGTACAAAGGATGAATTACATGCATGAAACTAAATTATTTTTTTGGGTCAACATGAAAAATAGCTAAATGTCTTAATACTTTGCATCATCCCCAAATTTCAAAAACTTAATATAAAATATATAAATGAATGCATCTAAACAAACACAAGAATGAAACAATATTCTTGCCCTATATCCATTTACAAGTTACAAGGGTAACATGGATACTCTAAGAGAAACTAGTATTTAAGATAAATAAATAAAATTATGGGGATCAAAAGGAAAACATACAAACAAACATATATACAAAAAATAAAGGTAGACATATAAATCTCATCATCCATTTGATAATCCTCCTCCCAATCTACAACAGGAGAAGAATAAGGAGAAGTTGAGAGAGGAAGAACTGTCAAAGTTGTACTTGAAGACTCACATGTGGTGAGACACAAGGATTGACCTATAAATAAAACACCATCCTAAGTATCTAATGAGGTGACTATCAATGATCTTGTAAGGACCAATGATATTAAAGGAATATCCATGTAGGACACAAACATACACTCCTCAAGATAAGATACATGTGAATCACAATTAAGATACGACCAACTAACTATAATTTTTTATTTCTAACCATGGCAATGAGAGCAAGAATAATTATAGGTGGAGATTATGGTGCCTCTCCTACTAGAGGAATAGGCATAGAATGATCAACAAGTAGTGATGAAGGAAAATTAATATTAGGCTTGTGACAACATTGGCTTAGAAGAATTATAGCTTGCACCAAGTTAATAGACAAGGGATATCTATATTGATAGTGACAAGGTAGAACACATCATGAAATACCTAATGGTGGGTGTGTTGGAAAGGAACTAAGGAAGAAAGAACATTGCTATACATAACACTAAAATTAGGTATGTCTAGAGGCTCAAAAAAGGAGACACATCCTATCAAGAAGAAGGGGTTCTTGAATATTTTAGGGGTTCTTTTCATCATAGACATGAGGGGTAGAAGGGATCACATTAGGAGCATTCACTAGAGGAGAACAAAGAGGATAAAATGATTAGATGTTAATGTCATAGGATGGGAACAATCAGAATTAATCTTGAAGAAGGTAGCTCATTTTCTAATTATAGCATGATAGTGCTTGTGATCTCTCACAAGATAGTTCTACCTAGTGTGGTCCTAAGAAACAACTAAGGGGGAGGGTATACCAACATCAATCACTTTGGATTCCCCATATTATGGAAGGAAGGAAGGAAAAAAGAAACCGCTATCAGATGGAAGACTCTAGGAGTATTAGGTGGATATCTCCTTGTCAATCACTTTCCTCATATTGTTAAGGGGGTAGGAAGAGGAATAGGAGTGACCATTAGAAGGTGAGGAGCTTTAGGTACATGGAGGGGTTTTGGCACCATGAGTTTCTCTTCATTTATCATAGAAGAGGTAAGTGACTTGGGAACTAAAAAAACCATAAAAGAGAAATAAATTAGATGGATAAGTCTACACAGTATGGGTGGCCTTCCTCTTATAACCACCATCAAAGGTTGTGAAACTAGTGGAGGAACATGAGGCCATCCTAGTAAAGAATGATTTTCCATTGCCACTAAACAGGTGAACAAGGGAACAAAAGGAAGATGTGAAGGCTAGGAAGCTAAAGGGGATGGAACCAAGGAGAAGGATGAAGTGAGACCAAAAATTAAGGACACTAGATGAGTTGTTTTGAATATCTAATATGATTTAAATAAGAAATCAATGTGGGGACATAAAGGTCATATTAGGGTCAGCCAAAAATAGTCTAAAGAGAAATTCCCATGTAATTCAAGTGGCTAGAATGCACTATGGTGGATTGTGTGTACAACTCCATCATGAGGGAACTTAGAGCATTTATACAAAATAAAGGTGGCTACCTTCATGAAAGTAATCCATGGGCTACCCAATTTCGCATAGAAGCAGTCAAAGCTCAGGATAATAGAAAAAAGAATATCTAGGCACTTAGGTCATATTTAAAATAAAAGGGTAATTAAACCTAGAGTGGGAAGAGCTAAGTTATCATGGGTCCATAGAAATAATTTTGATTTATCATATTCATCTCTATACAACCAAATGCACATATAATATTTCTTATATTACAAAAATCACCATTTCAATAGGATTAACTAGTATTGCCCTAATGGGATTCTCTTTGAAATAAAAAAGAACAAACAAAGAAGTTCATCACAAATACCATCAAGGATGTTGGAAGGGGAGAAAGATATGGTAGGTTCAAGAATAAATCATTCTCAAGATGATTGAGGATGAGCATTCACCGTCCCTACCATATCAAAGAAATAGGATGAGGGCCCATCATTATTAGTCTCCAACATAGGAGAAGTAAGTGTAAAGTCAATGAAGTTTGAAGAATGCAACTTAGAAGAGGGATTGACGTATATCTATATTTTTAAATTTGCTATAGCCACCAACTTTTTAGTTCTATCACTTCCATTGGATACTTGGATGACACCAAAGTTAACATGGATATAGAAAATATGTCAAAAATGCAAACACCCCTCAGTTTAATGTTCATATAGCTTATGAAATTGATATAATATTTTCCAGCCATAGGAAGGTGGAAGAGGTTATTAGTGCAAATGGATGAAATGAAGATTGAATTTAAACCTTAGAAATTAGTGCAAATAAAATCAATTTCAAATTAGATTTTTGTCAATTTCAAAATAAAATAAAAATCATTTTATATAACAAATTAATCAAAATAAATTGAAAAAAATTGCATAATATACAATTTCCTCTTACACATAGATATATACTCCCATTATAAATATGGGTGAATGGCCTTTGATATTAAAAATAATCCATTTGAAATAATGGTGTTTAAGTTTTAAGGATAGACTTGTCAACACCAACAAGTTTGTTTCTAACTTCATTAAGATAGATCTCTAATATGTGATAACCTTTTTATGCATGAACCGTATCCTCCCTTGCTTGTAGCTCTACTCTAATTCACCATAATTTTGTATAAGAACCCAAAAAAGTGGGCTTTAAGTTTAATGAAAGAAAATGGAGAATGTTAAATGCGCAGATTTGCAAGTCCAAGACAGAGGCTAATGATCAAATGCTAGCCTGGAAAATTTTCCACCATAAACTGCCAACTGGGGATAGAATAAAATATTTAAGATTACAAGCAGCCAAGTGTCCTTTCTCTCGGCACGATAAAAACTTAAAACATATCTTTTGGGACTGCCTTCGTACAAAAAGAAATTTATGGAATAGTATTTTTTATCATTTCCCTGCTATTTTTGGTCATGTTTTACGCTGGAAAGAATCATTTTTTTGGTATTGGGCTTCATAAAAACATAATTGTTGATTCTATGAGGCAGTGTATTTTATTGGATTTATGAAAAAGTAGATGTTCAGCACTATATTCTAAACACATTTTGCATCGAGAAAAAGATTTTCTGAAGTTTTACTCTGACATCATGTTTCAATTCACTTTTCTTTGTTCTCAACTGAAAAGGGGGCTCACGGAAGATTCAAATTTCAACAAGCATTTGGAAGAGATCAAACACCAATTTTTGTAGCTCCATGAAGGGGAGTTTTGTTGTGCTAGACAATTGCAAATCATGTTCAAATTCAGAGTGTAATAGTGGCATAAGATTGCTGTGTTCTAGTTGTGTAATTGTGTCAATGTAAAATCTTTAGTGCTGCTAGTTTTTCCAATGGTATCATAAGCTTGATGCTTACTGGGTGTACAATTGAAACATTGTAATTTTTTTTAATGCTGTTGTTTTATTTGTTAGCAGTTTTCTTTTAAAACTGCATTTATTATTCATTGTAATTCCTTATGCTTTATTCAATAAAAAAATAAAGAAAAAAGAAAGTGGGCTCATTCAGCGTACTTTGAATCTCCTAAAGCACTTGGAGATAATCGCCGATTGCCTAATCTGTTTTAGGCCGAGAGTCTGTTCTCTTGGTTGACTTCTTCAAAATTAGATGTTGCAAACTCTGTCATGCAACTTATCATGATAAAAAATATATAATGAAAATCCTTCACGAGCACGCAAGGGATGGAAACCCGGCTCGTGAATGTACATATCCGCAACCGTTTCTATATTTTTAAATTGCTTGGCTTTTCTATATATGCAGACCACCCAATCTTCTTCATTCACTACAAGTTAATTTATATATTGGGAATCCATGGGCCGTGTGAAGCAGCTCTTGACGTTCCTTTCAATATATACTCTGTATTTAAGCGGAGTCGCAGCAGACGTGCAATGCAACGAAGCAGACAGAAAAGCCTTGCTGAAAATCAAAGCAGGCATAACAGAAGACCCCACGGGCGTCCTGAGCTCGTGGGGGGCAGTACCCGAATGCTGCAATGGCAACTGGGACGGAGTGGGTTGTGACCAAAACACAGGCAGAGTAATAATGATCGATCTGCGCTCCTTCGATCCATGGAACTCCACCTTCTACATGGCCGGCACGCTCTCCAACTCCATCGGCGACCTCACCGAGCTTCTCTACATCCGTCTTCCCGCGTGGAAAAGAATCACTGGAAAAATCCCCAATTCAATCGCCCGCCTGCAACACCTCGATTCGCTCGATCTATCGCAGAACGATTTCATCGGCAAAATGCCGTCGTGGATACCTGGGCTGAGAAAGCTGAGGATACTCAGGCTGGGCGGAAACAGGCTACGTGGGCTCATTCCGCCGGCCATCACAACGCTGAGCATTCTGGACACGCTGGAAATCCAAGAAAACCACATAACCGGCACAATCCCCCGGGCAATGGGGAATCTGAGCGCGCTAACGTCGCTCAGACTGAACAACAACCTCCTCTACGGTTCTCTGCCCGAGTCCATCGGCTCCATCGAAACGCTCTTTATGCTGGACGCTTCGCATAACGCACTGGTGGGCAGCATTCCCTCGTCTTACGGAAATCTGGTGGGGCTTTCTTTCCTGATTTTGAACAACAACAAGCTGGCCTACACAATTCCTTCCTCGCTCGGTCGTTTGAGCAGACTGGCGGAGCTGCATTTGGAGGATAACCTGCTGACCAGCTCCATTCCGGCATCCCTGGGCAACATTTCCGGATTGGGCGAACTGGATCTTTCCAGAAATTATCTGGAAGGCCCCATCCCGACCTCTTTTTCTCTCTTCACCCAGCTGGGCACATTCAAGGTCTCCGGAAACAGGCTAACAAACCCACTTCCGTCTCTGTCTTTACTTCCCAGCTTCCTGGACTTGTCCTACAATGAATTCAAGCTGGGTAATTCTATTCCCAACTGGATCACGAATTCGAGCTTCGGGTTCGAGATCAATTTGGCCGGGTGTGGGATCGACATGCGGTTGGAAGACTGGAAGCCCAGGGCCGCCCAGTTTTTCACTTCGGTCGATCTCTCTGCCAACAACATCAGCGGCAGTGCAGTGGGGTTTTTCGAGGCCATGTCGTTCTTGAGCCACGCCAATTTGTCAAACAATAAACTCAGGTATGACTTCTCCAGCGGAGTGAATTACTCCCGCCTGTTGCAGACACTTGATCTCCATTCCAATCAGCTGTATGGAAGCATTCCGTCGTCTATTGGCACGTTGACTGACTTGAACACTTTGGATCTGTCAAAGAATGGGCTTACTGGAAAAATTCCCAGGGAGATGTTAAAGCTAACGAATCTGAGGCAGCTGAACTTGAGGAACAATCATCTGTGCGGAGAGATTCCTCAAGGAAAGCCGCTGAACGAGTTTCCTGTGTCTTCCTATTCCCAAAATAAATGTCTATGTGGATTGCCTCTTGCGCCTTGTTAGTAATCTTTATGCCTTCCCATAATAAAGAACCCTGGGGCAAATTTCCACGTGTGTCGAACCTTGTTAGTATTACATAAGAATAAATGCAAAGAAAAATTTCAAGCGTTTTGCGCGGGTAGTGTCTTCATGATAATAATAATAACAATAATAAAGGTATTAATATAGATATTAGTTTCATAAATAAAGTATGTATTTAAGGGAAAATATATGAAAATATTTGTAATTTGTAAATATTGTGTGTAAAAGAAGTGAATATCTCAAGTGTAAATATTGTGGAAGTAATGTGTTTGGTAAAATATTTTTGAAAATCAAACATATTGAAAAAGAAAAGATTCAACCATATATGATATTCATAAGTCTTGAAAGTTTCAATAAAATTATGCAATTATCTAAAGAGACAAAAGTATCACTCTTAATCTTGTAGTAATTAGAGCATCTAAAAATAAAATGATCTTTAATTTTAGACTCAATTGAACAAATCTAACAAATATAAGGATCATGGTGATCAATCTCCAAGCAAAGGGATGTGACAAACTCTAATATGTTTCAAAGGGGCCCTCCAAGTCTAAGGCATTTAAAGCTTAATATAACTTGAAGGTTGGATGATCACATCCTCAAAGTGAAGGTATATTGTAGAGGTGTTGAAGCTTCAAGGGAAGAGTTTCCCCAATCTCTAACCATTGGACCATAAGTAGCCTCTTTGTATCGCATCCCTAATACTTGTATTTATCTCCCTTTTAGAAATATTCAATGCATGAAAATTTTAATATGTAGATGGAGTTTGTCCATATCAATGCCTGCAAGGCCTAGTGGAGAATAAGCCTTGGCATACCAACCAAAGTAGATCCATATATAAATAAAATGGAGAATTTGAAAGTTTGATTTGAGCATTACCAAAAAATCAATTAAAATATTAGTCATCTATCTAGAAGAGTACATATCATAGTTATCACTTGAAAGATCACAATAATAATGGATGGTGTAGTAAGAAATTCAACAAGATTAATATCTTGAGGAATTAATCTGTTAGGATGAAAATTCTTATATAACATGGAATTAAAAGCTCTTTTAAAATTATTTTTTTGTTAGCTCTCCTAAAGTAAGCCCCAAATTTTAACCTCATATAGAAGAGTAGATGTAACTAAAAGTGACAGAAATTGGAATGAGCATACATGGAAATTCTAATGATGACACAAAAATTTAGCACATGACTCTACATGACATGAAACATAAAAATACAATCTTCAACTAATATCTCAAAAATAAATTCAACATTTCAACCATATTTGGACTATTATCAGCCACTCTTATACTTTGGCACCATTATAACTCAATTTGAATCTTGCATGTAAAATTAATATAAGTGATAACTAATTATTGTGCCTACTTGTAAGCAATAATTGAATTCATTTGTAAGTGACAACTATATTATGCACGAAGTGTCATGTTTTATTCTAGAATTAATTAGTATGAGCTTTGAGTGATAGGTTAAAACATCTATAAAATGCCACATTGTAATAATAAATTTAAACATGATTTGATCGTTGTTCTTAATACAAAGTATTCTACTTTTCTTTAATGAAATGGATGCAACATTTGATCACATAGATTAATCTTATTTTTTATGTATTTTCATGTTTATCTTTCAAGTGTGTTTAATTTATAATTATTCTTAGATATTAATTATTTTCTTTAGCTTTTAGTTTAATGCAAGAGTTTCTAATAAAGATGTAGAGCCCTCTTTGTACTTTAATTATGATCTATGATTGTAATCTAGTACACATATAAGCTACAATAATGTGGTTAACGTATTAAACTATAATAATTCTAGTAATGGATGAAATAGTTAATGTTTTGTTTTTTCATGAAAATAAATGCAAAAATTTGTAAAATATCATACCACTTTGAGGGGTTGACCTTCAACAATCAGATAATAATATATAAATTTAATATATAATGATATGATGATTTGGGAGGATCCAATTATGCTTATTTATAGGCTTATCTATGTATGAACACACCCCCTCATCTTAATTAACAAATATTAGTGTCTTAACTAAAATTAATGTTAAGGTTAGGCATGCCACAAGTGATTCACCTTATTATATTTAGAAACATGGAATATTAGGAACCTAACATGCCTCTAGGTCCTTCAAAAAACATTATCCTCAATGCTTAGTAACTTTGGATGCTTCAATATGAATTGTTCATCTTCCCATATTGCATTTTCAATTGACATATTCTTCTACTTGATTAGGAACTCGAGGTTAGCTCTATTTCACAACTATTTTACTCTTTTATCAATAATTTCCTCAAGTTCTAAAATAAACTTTCCTTCTTCATCTAGCTTCGACAATTCTAATTGGATTGGAATATTGTTACCTATTACTGTTAGGGTAAATAGGATTTACCTGCTTAAGTTTACTTAGGCATAATAATGCATTTAATTATCTAGGTGATTTTTTCCCATGTTGGGTAGTTTTCTCACCCGTCAAATATTTCCATGTCTTTATAAGGCACTATTGTACATTATATAATTTATCTCATCTCAGTATTTTTTTCTGGTGAAATAGCCTTGTGTTGCTTCTCTCATTTTTTTGTGAAGATTTTTTGCAGGTTGTGATCTTGGACTCAATGGTTGACACCAACATGGTATCAGAGCCTTCAACCTGCACCTTTCTTCCACCATTGAGAGTTTTCATCAGAAGAGTTTGAGGTCATTTATTTGCTAGAGATTTTTTATCATTTGAAATTTATCAAATTTCAAATTTGCCTTATTTGCTTGTGTTTATATTGATTTTTCTTCTATGAATTATTTTCCTATTGTTGGTGAATGTGTTTGAATATCATTGTTGCATGTGTTGTGTCCCCTGAGGCTCAAATTTTCTGCATTTGAAGGTACAATTTGTTTACTATTCTGGAGGTGCAATTTGGAAGAGCGTTATTCCCTGTTTGGAGGCCCGATTTGGCTGAGGACCAGTGTTTTTCTTTCCAGGGGTGGCGCGATTCTCTATTTGGGGGGGCGATTGAGACCACTAGGTCAATGCATCCTGACCCAACATTCATTTTTTACACTACATTGGAGGGCATTATTTGCATTTTCTAAAGGCAGTAGCGATTGATGAAGGGTCGATTTTCTCAAGCTTTGAAAGGCCCAATTTTCTGCTCTAGAGGCATGATTTGTTTGATTTGCAAGGAATCATTTTTTTACTTATGCGGTTGATTTCTTCACTAGCCATAACATGAGCAACCTGCCATGATTTTTTGGGAGGCGATTGTGTACATCAGAGACCAATTCAACTTGGCAGAGAGCCAATTTCTCTATTTAGAAGACCTGTGATTTGAAAGGAGGGGTGGATTGATTGCTCAAGTGGAGGAAATTTTTTTCAAGGCATGGTTTTGAATTCCTTCGAGCCTTTGAATGAAAGGAGGGTGCGGAAAATCTTGGGCGAATTGGAGTTCAAATCTCTGCAGTGCGTTTTTGGTTTATTAATGAAACATTTTTCAAACTTTATATTTTATAAAGTTTTTCCCAAATATTTATGTAGGGTTCCAAGCTACAAGTTTCTTTGAAGTTGTTTTTTTGGGAATATTTATCCCACATTCTCTAGGTTGTGGTATCCTTATGTGTTATATATACAACTTTGTGCCTTTGGTTGTTGTGAGCAAGTCTCACAAGAAGCTATCTTGTTTGGGTGTTCGGTTCTTGGTGTCAGCATGGAGATTAGGTAATAGGCTACATTGTTTTTGCACAAAATCAAGTTTAATTCTTTTTGGAAGTTTTTGAAAGCACTATCTTTGAATTTTTTTGAAGAATTCAATTATAATTTGGTTTCTTTGAGAAAGGGAACTTTAGGCAATGGAATGATTTCATTCTCACCCATCTTAGTGAGCAGAATCTACTTCCATATTTGTATAATGAAGTTCCTATGCTAGACACACATAGTAGGTATATGATTTGGAAAGGATTTAGGGCGAGAGTCTTTGGAGTTATTTTTTAGCATATAAATGATGAGGACTTTTTGGATTCACTTGTTCATTTTGAGTGCCCTCATGCTCTCTGCACTTACATTTGAGAATTATATGGAGATCCTGATACTCTGCCATCTCTCGATGATCCTCCTTCCAATACCAATGTGTCTTTTTGTTCTTCAAAGAAGATAAACCATGTTGGTGATCCTTTGGAGGTTGTTGAGACTTTAGATGAGGTTGAAGTTGTTTTAGAGGTTCCTGATTCTTTGTCAGAGATAGTTGATCCACCTTCGTTAAGTACTTCCATCATTCTTGAGCAACAGGATTATCATTTTCTTCCTGGTTGGGATTCGTATTTTTCGGACATTAGTTCATTGTTCATGAAATCTCACATTTCATATTTGGAAGACACATTTGAGGGTATATCCCTTCTTTTTTATGACAATATCTGCATTGTTGTCACTCCATCTTTGTCTTTGAAAAATGTTTAAAATCAGTTTCCAATGGTCCCTTGTTTGTCACCTTCTATTGTGATTGAGCATGTTCTTGATTAGTTCGTGACATCATCTTCCAAGGTCTTGGCGACACATGAGCAAATTTTAGAGACATTTTCATCCTACATTTGGATTTCATTTGCTAATTCCTATCCAGAATGGGAAGCATTCTTGTATTTGTACTTGGTTATGTTTCTTCCAAAAGGGAGACAAGTTGTTTGTCGACATTGGATCATGTTTTTTCTTTAGGAACTTACCATTTTTGCATGCAATTACACGCTGTGGAGGGGGCTATATAGTCTCTCTCTTTCCCTCTTATGGGCGGGTCATTGATTGTATATACATGATGTATGTAGTCCTTGGGGGTGTTATTGATTCCTCCATCCATGCATATTTTTTTGTTTTCTTTTCTCTCTTTTGGAGAGGGGTTTTTTCCCATAGGGTTTTTCTCCTTTTCTCCGTTTGTGAGAGATTTATTTTTTGTATCGTAGTTGTAAATGGGTACCTAACATGGTTGTGTAGTTGGGACCCATATTGCATCTTGCATTATGCATAATAATCTCCCTAAGTTTCACTTAAGGGGAGGTGTTATGGTAAATAGGATTTACCTGCTTAAGTTTACTTAGCCATATATAATGCATTTAATTATTCGAGTGGTTTTTTCCCGTGTTGGGTAGTTTTCTCACCTATCATATATTTTCATGCCTTTATAAGGCACTATTGTACATTATGTAATTTATCTCATCTCAGTATTTTTTTTCCAGTGAAATAGCCTTGTGTTGCTTCTCTCGTTTTATGTGAAGATTTTTTGCAGGTTGTGATCTTGGGCTCGGTGGTTGACACCAACAATTAACTTCTTTAAACAAGACACATAGAAGACAAGATGAATTTTGTAAGAGGGTGGAAGTTCTAGCTTATAAGATACACTTCCTATTCGATGGGAGACCTTATAAGACCATAAAAAATTTAGGTGCAAGCTTCGTATTTTTATGTTTCTTAAGAAAAAATTATTTATAAGGTTGTAACCATAGAAATACCCAATATCCCTCTTCAAAATACCTCTCACTACGATGTTGATTTTCTTGTTGAACATTTCATTCAATTTTGAGCCTATAACTAAATTACCAGGTTAAGGATTTGTAGCATTTCTTGTTAGTGTTGAATATGATCCTCTATTGCATCAACTTTGGAATGGTATTGTAAATAAGAAGTAGTGGATGGTGGGGGTAGCCATAAAGAGCCTCAAATGGATTCATTTTAGTGGATATGTGAAATTATGTGTTGTACCACCACTCTACTAGTGGTAGTCATTCGGACTATTGTGTTTTTTTATCAAAGGCAAAAAAAATATCCTTCCAAACATTTATTTATAAAAAAATTGGTCATCTGATTGTGGATGATAAGAGGAACTATATGCTAGTTTTGTATCCTATGTTGTGAATAATTTTATCCAAAATATGAGAGTGAAGATAGGGTCATGATCACTACTTGTTCTATGAATTTGGGAATTCCATGAAGTTTTTTAAATTTTTCATCTATAATTTGGCCATGGTACTAGCATGAAGTGGATGAGAGAGTCCACAAAAATATGCATACTTAGTGAGTTTATCCACAGTTCAACCAAAATTACATCAAGATTATTTGATTGTAGAAACCCTGTAATGAAGTCCATTGACATTTCCTCCCAACATTGTGTTGGAATACATAATGTTTTGATTAATAGAGAAAAATAGGTTTTGAAGGGACCTGAAACCCTTTACATCAAATTACATCGAATTACATCAAAAATTTTTTGATACAAAAGATGAAACACTTAAAACAACAACCAACCAATAGCCAAAAAATAACCAAACAATAGAAAGATGCAGAAAAATAGGCAAGACATAGAGAAACTATTTCAAAATTTTCACGGTGTCTGCCACCTCGAGCTCTTGGTTATAGTGGAGATTAACCATTGAAAATAATTATATTTTATCTTCTTCAAATATTTTCCTCAAACTGCCCCTAGTTCTTGTGCTTGGGCCCTTGACCTTATCCTTGCCAGTCTTTTTACCCTTCTCCTTGGTACAAAGGCCCTTCTCATGCATTTCAGCAAAATAAACTTGATCCTCCCTAAGCTGACTAATTTTATCTATCAAAACCTTAAGGGATTTCATGCTATTTTTGACCATGTAGTTGATCTACATAAGCTTCCAAATATCCACATGGATTTCCTTAATTCTACCATCCATTTCTTGAATACGACTCTCACACTCTGATTTGAAATCAAAAAATGAGATTTCTAAATCAACCAATCTCTCGATGAGCAAGTTCGAGGTTGAACCTTTGGGTTGATTAGCATTGTTATCCTTAAGACTCCTAATCTTTATATTCACCTTATTGAATTCTTTCATCACCCATTTAGCTAGTTTAAAGTTGCAAGTAGCTCCATTTTTAGCCATGTCAAGAAGCTCTAGCATTGAGGTATTATCCTCATCCAAGTAGGAAAATTCCTCCAAGAGAGGGTGAACATTGGTTGCACACTTGATCTTTCTATAGTCTATTTCCTTTACTATCA
>VDFB02058242.1:218455167-218586745 GCA_007258455.2 Sequoia sempervirens
AATGAAGATCTATGCAGTAGAGAGCCATAATAGTTTATAAATTAAAACAATGATCTTAAATAGTTATGAATTTATAAATTTGGTGAACGATGGATATTTTGTGTGATGAATTTATAAATTTGGTTCTAAATGGATATTTTTAGTGACATGAATTTATGATTTTGGTTCTAGATGGATATTTTTAGTGACATGGATTTATGAATTTGGTGGAATTTATGAACTTATAATGAATAGTATATAATAGTATATATTTTATGACTATCTACTAGATCATGATTTCTCCTACTGAAAAATTGTAATATATATGTGTGTGTGTGTGTGTTAGACATAAAATGAGATTTTGTGAATGTTTCAAGTTTATTGTTTAGTATGTATGTGCATGTATTAAAAATTTGCATATATGGTTCTTAAATTTTGAAATTTGTATGTATGTACATAGTTTAGTTTAATGATTTGTACGCATGCAAATTATGCATCATATTTTTTATTTTAAATGTACATGTATACATACATTTAATTTTTGAATTTTGTATGGACATGCTCTTGAGTTGAACAATCAGTAATATATATTGCATTTCAATTAAATATATGATCTTAATATATATGTTTCTCATCTATTTCAATTAAATATATGATCTTAATATATGTTGCTCATCCTATTTCAATTAAATATATGATCTTAATAATAACATGCACATGGACTATTTTGTATGATTTAATGCAAGTGCACATTTATGTCGAGCATATCATGGATGATTTAACATTGATGATATCATCAATCCACCACCTCATCCATGACCACATCCACCTCCCCCCTCCACCTCCACCTCCACCTCCCCTTCCCCTCCTCCACCCCTCCCTCCACCTCCACCTAATATGCCACATCCAACACCTATCATCTGATGGAGCCTGCAGCTTGAGAGCACAAATAAATGATCAAGTTGCATCCTTACAAATCGGATCAATGCTATTGATTCAAGTATTGATTCCTCCACATGTGAGGCGTTTTGCATCTGCAATGCAAAGCGTTATTATCTCATCAAGATGATGATTCTGATCTTGATAGGCATCGACGAGACAGAGAACAAATGAGACAATTTTATTTTGATGGTCTCTCTTACAAACAAATATTAGACCTTAAAATAATGAAAGCCCATCTAGCCCCTACTTTCTTGACCCCGTTACTCGACAACCCATTCCACCCAACAAATCTAGAATATCCATGAGGTGGTGCATACATCCGCAGATGAGTGCACATTTTGGGATCGATGGTATATGGTTTTTGATAGTCCCCCACATGCTAATTGGGAGTGCCCATTGTATTTTTTGAGAAAAATGTATGTAGAGTTTGTTTTGGGGCAAAAGCCCAATTATTTTGATTTTAGATCATTTCAGGGTGTTGGTGGCGGCATGCCACAACAGAGATTAGGGGCAAGGGTTGATCCCCGATGCCCCGTGCATGTGCAACCCCTTGTTGTTGCTCCTGGTCCTCCCATTCCTGCACCTATACATCATCAAGCTCTGGTCTCAACATTAGGTTCCCTTAGTACACTCGCAGGAGACCTTGATCAGCACACTTCTGCGATAGTGAGTGGGGAGCATAGAGACGATGATGATGATGGAGGATTTTTTTATGGAGCTGGTCCACCGAGTACCGCTCCAAGAGTGTCGAGGCTCATCCCCCATATATGTACTAGTTGTCATCAAGTATGCTATGGACCTAATCAGGCCACACCTAGTTCAAGTGGATGGGGAGATTCTGGTGGTTCATCTGGTCGCATCAGTTCATTTGTAGAGTTCCTCATAGCAGAACATCACCCTGAGGACACTACGACATAGGTATAAATATGCATCTAGATGTACATTCATTTTATAAGAATTTTGATGGTTGTATATATCAAAGAAAAGTTTGCAATACATTTTAACTATCAAATTGTTTGGTGTACAGATGACACTAACGATGCAAGGGCAATCATTTGTTCCATGAGTACATACATCGACACCGGTCATACTCATCAACCCTTATGGGGTATTTTGATTTCAATTTTTAAAATTATATATGAAATCATAAATTATTTAACTTGAGTTTTAAATTTATAATTGAATCACATATATGTTTCAAATATTTATGTTGGTTTAGGTGAGTCAATCGGCATCCACATCGATTCCTCTTGAGGGATTGTCAAGCACTCCTCCACTATCGAGTGTCATAGATCAAGGGCAGGTACATTCATATTGTTTTAAAGTTTATATTAGTATAGTTACAATTTTATGAGTTTTGAATTCACTAGATATATGAAACGCATGCATGTACACTTGTAAATATTATAAGTGTTAAATGTCTATGTACATGTATGTCTAGGTTGATACCACAATAAGAATGGGCATTGGGCAAACATTTGATGTTGCAGTTACTCGTGAGGCCACTGATTTCTAGGTTGTTTACAAAACTTTCTACACAAAATGTGCAAACTTGAATATATATATATATTAACCTAATTCAATTGTACATGCTTTAATTTTGATCTTGTAGGACTTTGTTAGTGCAACTTTCAGCCCTGACCAAACATAGTTACACCACCGGAGGACATGTAGAGTGAGTTCAGATCAAATGGTAATTTGATTTTTATTATATTTAAAGTCAATTGTTATATTTAAAGTCAATTATAAATTTTAAATTGAATATATACATAATATGATATTTTTACATATTCTTTTTCTTTTATAGCATGAGACACATCTTGTAGTTGAGCATGTATAGACAGGTCCTAGAGAAGAGCCTAGTGCACAACCTCATAATACAGTACAATTAAAATATGATAAATTATAAATTAAATTGAATTAAAAAAAAAAAATTATAGAGTTGTACATCTAATTTCAAATTTCTCTTTCTTGTTTATGTAGATTGATTTAGAGAATTTGGAGGTTGCTTCAGGTGCACCAGAGCATCCAGACGTAGATATGATGGTAATTTAATTTTATGATGGATTATAAATTAAATTGTCATTAAATCATTTTTTATTGTCTTACATCTAATTTCATCTTTCTCTTATATAGAGTGTTTCAGGTCATCCACATAGTCTGCATGGTGTGAAGAGGTCTCTTGATTATAGAGACAATACATGACCTAGAAACATGTGATTTTATGTGTGTGGATGTCAAAATCTACAAATGGTTATAAATATTAACACAATAATATCATGTTAGTCACTTAAAAAACATTAGATTAAACATCCCTATGAGATACTTAACCATGATAAAATATGCAAAACTAACTAGAACAAGAATAGCTAATTGCAAGCACATAAAACATGATCAAAACTTTATCCCATATTGGATTGGTGCTATTGTAGAAAATAGCCCTTTCCCAATCCTTGCTTAAGCTTGATGTTAAGATGCTATGAAGATGATGATAAGATGGGAAAGATTAGCTCTCAATTGAAGAGAGTAACCTTGTATGAGATTGTGGAGATCAAGTTGTGGAGTTGTGGAGTGGACAAAATCAATTCTCACTTGAAGAGAGTGACTTTGCATAAGCTTTGTGGATGAAAATTGTGGAGGATTTGCTTGAGGATGAAGCCTCTATTTAAATATTTTCAAATGCTAAGAGTGCCAAACATGGAGGATGTGGGACTAATATTGGACAAATGAGAGGAAGACACTTGTCAAGTGGTGAGTGGTTGATGCATGTGCAAGATTTGGGAAATGTGCCCAAGAGGGGGGAAATTTGAATTCAAATTTGTGCAATGAATGTTGAGTTTGACCTTTGGAAGGGACATGTAAGAGCCATGTAAGAGCTCATAAATGACTTGTTGGATGTACATGTCCACTTGTTTTTGATTTCAAATTCTAGGGAATATTCCATGTTGAGTGAAAATGTTGATTTTAATAAATCAATAAATTGATTTATTGGTGCAAGTGGCTAAATCTAGAGAATGCGAGTGGTGAGGATTAGCATTTAATCAGGATTAATTAGCTAGGATGATGATTAGGATGAGTTTGACCTCTTTGACTTAGATATTTGATTTATTTAAATCAGAAAAGGAGAAATATGAATTGGATTTCAATTAAATGAAGTCTTGATTTATTTAATTAAATGGATGATGCAAGATAAAGGTTGAATGATTTATGAGAGATGAAATGGTATTATTTGATTAAACCTTTGGATTGACCTATATGCATATTTTGTGTGTCTACCTTTTGCCCCTCTTTGAAGCAATGTACTTGTTGCGTTGGTTCAAAGAATAAACTTGCCGCAATCAAAATTAAAAAATTCCTAATTTTTCGGATGCCCCAGCGGAAAGTACACTGGTACATTGCCCCCTCGAGAGATCGAGCGAAAAGATTCGATTTGAGCGTCGATCTCCAGATAAAGAGGTTCAAAAATGGATGGTTATGGATGATGATGCAAATGAGATGATTTTAAGATGCTTAGAATAACAAATCTATAGTATCCTAAACATCTTAAATGATGATATGATGTGAGATGGATGTGATATGTTGTGATTATGCAATGGATGTTTTATGTCTTTTTATGATTTATGAGATGCTTAGGCTAACAGATCTATATTATGATGATGAAAATGCATGTGACATGATCGGTGTTTCCTATTATGTATGATATGAATGATATGTGGTATGCTTACAATTTGTGGATGTAGGATGGATGCATGATGGATGCATTAGTGATGATGATGTTAGTGTGGAAATGAGATGATGACAAGAGGATCCCACAAGGCCATGATCTGATGAGACTTTATTACAGATGATGATGATGATGATAAATGATGATGATTTGCTTATCAAGGATTGAGATTTTAAAAGGGCTACTTACCTTATGTTTGATAACACACATACGCACGATGCATCAAGGTAAAAAGAACCAGGATGGCATTGTACCTAGTGTGATGGACTTTGACTTGACAAATAGATAGGAGTATTCTTGTTCACACTTGACATATGGAAACCTTGCTAGGACGTACCTAACAAAGCAAGTATTTGCCAAGTTATTTTACAAGAACGTCCAACAAGCATAGCAGACAAAAGGATATTGATCGTTGCCCCATTCCTATCTCTCTAAATCCTTTGTTCAGGTATCATCGAGAGGTCCTTGGAGTGAGCGCAATAAGATAAATCAAAAGAAAAGATCAAGTATGCAAACAAGCCAATGTTCTTCATACCTTCAGCCAAATGGATGTGTTTTGATAGGATAAGAATCCAGGGTGATATCCAAAACGATGCCCATTGTCGGAACGATATATCCTAGGACATGCATTGTACAGGATGATGATGGTTTGATAAGTTGATTGATAGGATAATGATATAAAGTTGATTGACATGTTTGCGACTGATCAAGAGTTTGATTTTGTTTAAGAGGTATGTTGTTTCGATTTTGATTTTACGATTGAAGCTTTCTTTTGCTGACTGCTATGATTGTTTCAGTTTGTTTTGCCAAAGGATGAAGGTGACGATCAGTTTATTATGGATGATTGATTATTGCGGGTGAAAGCGAAATGGGACAGATGGATTTTTTCAAATATTTGGATGTTTTTGATGTTTTGCAATGTTTTGAGGCTGTTTTTGGTATTTTTTGAGGTTTTACAAATGTTTTGATTTTCAATTTTTCAAATGTTTTTGGGATTTTCTGAGATTTTGACCAAGATACTAAACTAAAGACCTATCCTAGGGGTCTCAAGGGCTGATCAAAAAATTATCCTTGCCTACGTTATACATGCAGAGACCACGTAGTTCGACTGATGACTCGACCGATTTACAGATGAAGATATACATGATGAACTGTCAGTTTATTATGACGGACTCCTATGGGACTGACCTAAATGTCTCAGGGGATGATCAAAGATCAACCTTGCCTACATTCAAGCTCAGAGACGATGTAGTTCGGATTCTAATGTTTTTGATGTTTTTCTGACTTTTTGAGTGTTTTTGGATTTTTTGATGTTTTGGATGTTTTTGGATTTTTTTCGATGTTTTGGATGTTTTTTGGATTTTCTTATTTTCTGATGTTTTTGGATTTTTGCATGATTTTGACGATCTGGGTATGGACATGTATGACTATATTAGTGCTCTGTTTGGGATTTTGTTGAAAACCAAGCTTTGATTGATCTGATTGGTGGATTGATGATGATGATAACATTGTTGAGGATACACAACAATACAAGGATAGTGTTAAGAAACATAATGATTAGGATGGATATCTTAAGATTATGGATTGATTGGATTCGATTGATCAGGATTGTTGAAGCTTGGTTTGGAACAAAAGTTGTTCAAATGATTTGACGTGACATTAAAGGATGCATTAGATGCGACTGATATTGATTATTTGGATTGATGTTCGATTGAAGATAAGACTAGATAAGGAACATCTTCTCGTCAAAATATGCCATGGGCTAGTGATTTGGAATTTTTGCTCACAAGTGTTTGACCAATTTGGTTTCACATTTTCCAAATGTTCGGATCGCCACATAAGTTGGAGGATATAGATCAAGATTTATTCTTGAAGCAAGATGTACATATCTGCCCCCAATTTCTAGCAATGTACAAAATGTGATGGATGGATCCTTGGATAGGTGTATGGGTGGATGGATATAAGCACGCCAAGGATGCCAAGGATTATCTTCTGATAAAATAAGGCGTTTTGAACAAAATAATGCTTCACAGCTCGGATAACATTGGATAGGATAGGATCAGTGAAAATGACCCATGTCAAGATGTTTATCGTAAGCAAGCATAAAGTGTGCCCCAAACTTTCATCAAGATCAAGATAACTTGGATGATGGATGTAGATGGATGAAAATGGATTGGATCAATGGTTTATGGATGGATGGATTTATTATGGATGATATGGATGGAATGCTCAATTTATTATGGATGGGATGAGATTCTTTCACCCGAACTGGCGCATGTAGATGCTCGATTCTACACATGAAGCCTGTTTGCCAGGTTTTCATCATGGTCTTGCCCAAAGCGTCGCACATGCGGTTTTCACTAAAGGACAATTTTTTTCTTTGTTGTTTTCAATCCTTTTTCTGATTTTTTTTGGATTCTCATATTTTTTGATTTTTTTTGGTTTTTCTAAAAGATTTTAAGCTCATGCCAAATCACAAGGTGTTGTTGATGTAGATGCCCCTGTCATAATGTGCCATCAATAGCCTACTTGAAGAATTTTCTTTGCTAAGATACGTGCACTTGAATACAACTTTTGAGATTTATGATCTGCTTTGTTGATACCGGAGTTAACTTTGTCTTTGTCCGCACATCGTGATAGAGTGCCTTTTAAATCCTTATGATGAAGGGTCGCTGCCAATACATGGTCAAGGTGAGAATTGGATATCATGTGTGGAGGGGTGGATGGAGTGTGTTTAGGGATAAGAGATGGATTGGTTGACAGCTTGGCACCTTTGACTCTCCAAACTTGGGAAGATGAGCAATGATGGGTGGATACGAAAGTGTGCGTGGAATTAGGACCAACCACTTGATACACTTTGTACGTCACTTGAAAAGCCTGCTTTTTCTTTTGCGGACATCCTTGATGGATACTTTTCCCTCTTTTATTTTTCCCCATAGTTTGTTTGACTGATGGAGTTTGATAGGGATGATCTTTCTTTGTATTCTTTCATATCCATATGTATTTGATTTGTCCATTATGATTTTTAGCTTCTTTTGATTTGATAACATTCTTTGTGCTTTGATTCAAATATTTCGTTCGAAGCTGTTCCCAATTTGTGGATGGGGTGATGGGTGGATGATGATTCATGGCGTGGCTGGTTGTAGTATTGACACTAGTTTCATCATAAGGACTCTTCGTGCTCCCTATGTTGATGTTTGCTTGAGACGAAGTTGCCCCAAGTATTGTGGAAGTAGTACCTTCATGCTTTGATTCTGTCGGTTCTAAGAGCTCCTTTTTAGAGTGCATTCTCTGATAAATGACCACCATAGATGATGTTATTTCAATTGGATGCTCTATTGACTCTGAAATATCTTGTTCTATCTGATTTGCTTCCTTGAGTGGATAATTTTTGATATCTTTATTCATGATGTCCTTAGTCTGCATTTGTGATATATCTGATACTATTGTTGACAACTCTGTTTGACTGTAGGAGTTAATAATCTGATCTTTTTGTGCAACAAAATCTTGTTCTAGATGAAGATCATCTACGTGTCCATCCATAGAAAGCATCTCATTGGTAGATGGAGGAGTATGTACTTCATGGATATGTTCATCTTGCATAGATAAGAGAGTTTCCATTAGATCATTGTAGTATCTTGAAGATACAAATTCTTGATCTTGAATGATTTCGGAGTTGCTTTCGACATGCTTTGTATCAAGTTCTTGACATGGGTCAATTTCAAAGGATGGATTGCTCACAAAGGGTTCTTGGATGTTGTCATTAGATGTGGTAAGTGGTTCAATATCCCCAAGTGTCAAGGTCAGGGTTCCTTCAGTATCTGTAATCATGAGGTCGAAGATGGTCAACATGTCTTGGAAAGGAACATTGCTAGACTTTAGTGGAAGATTTTGATCTTGCTTTGGAATAAATTCTTGAGATATTTCCTCTAACTCATTAGGTGATGTAGATACATTTTCAACATGATCATTGGTTGAATTGGATGAGGCAAAAATATCTTTATTGAAGGATAGATCTTGATCATTGATTTCAACAATTGTGGTGGAGGGATTTTCAATGTTTTCAACCATAGGGTCAAATGATGTTGACATTTCTTGAATTAGATCATTTTTGGGTTTTGTTGGTGGATTTTGATCATGATTGAAAAGTGACTTTTGATGTGTGTTGATTTGATCTTTGGACAAGATAGAAACATCTCCAATGTGCATTTTGATGGATAGATCTTGATTATTGATTTTAGCAATTGTGGTGGGGAGATTGTCAATGCTATCACTAGTGGTTGAATGTTCATCGTTATTCCCAATAGCTATCATTTTTTGTGTTTGTGCTTGTGTTTGTTGGGTAGCTTGAGAGGCTTGGGCAACTTGAGAGGCTTGTTGCACTTGTTGAGCTTGTGTTGCTTGTTGCGTGGCTAGATATTGTTGGAATCCCCGTTGAAAAGTAGCTTGTAATTCCGAGTTGTATTGGCTTGATGTGGTGGAAGTTGGTGGTGGTGGGGGTGGTGGTGGATTTGGAATCATGTTGGATGTAGTGATGAGTGGTTGAGATACGCTTGGAGCGATCATGGTAGTGAGGGGTTGAGATATGATGGGTGTGAGAGTGGTGTTTGGAATGATCGAAGTGATGGGGATGGTTGGAATGACCGAGGTGATAGGCCCTTGCGAGACCATGTTTTGATTTGGGATCAACATTGTTGCTTGATTGAATACCATATGTTGGCGCGATGTCGATGGTATACTCAAAGGATTTAATGTAATGGCTTGATTGGTGTTAGGTGGATTGATTTGGATGGAGTGATTGGTGCTAGGTAAAGGGGGAAGCCCTAAACCAAGGAATGATGTTGATATGGGTAATGGTGGTGGAGATGTCTCTTGGCGTAATGAATCAACTATTTTGGTAAGTGTCACAATTTGATCTCGCCAAATTTGAACTTGATTTCGATCTTGACTCCCTTGATATAGTTGATTTGGATTTTGTTCAAACAGATTTGGGATGCATACTTGTGGTTGATTTTTGACAATGTTTTGATTTGGGATGATATTCAAATTTGGCATTATGGGCTGAAATTGAACATTGTTGATGTTGGGAATATTTGTATGTTTTGCAAATGTATCCATCCCAAATTTTGCTGGATTCATGTTTTGAAAACTTATGCTTGGTACATTCTCATTTGGCTTGTAGGGATTTGATGGGATGATGTTGTTCGTTTGAAGGCTCATGCATTGATCATTCAGTTGAAAAACTTGTAGGTTTGGATTTAGATCTACCATCGAGAAATGTGCTCCAATCTTTGATTTGGGGATACTCACACTAGTTGTGCCATTGACATTTTTCGAAGGTAATGATCCCATGTACGGTTTGTATAAGTGTGAGTGTTGATAATCAATCGGTGTTGTAAGGCTTTGAAAGTTAAATTGATTTGGATTACTCATGATGTATGGATCAAGTTTATATTCCATGTTCTCCTTGTGTTTTGACCCTGTTGCAAAAGTGACCTCTAAGGTTCTTAGGACTAATGACGAGATGAAGGATGAAAGGTGTAAATGATATGAGTGATGAACGTTTAGGAACTTTGGATCAATGCTAGACTTAGGGTTTGATTTTGATTGGTTTGATTGGATAATGAACTTGTAAACCCTAATATGTTAGATGTTATCTTAGGATAAACTTGTTCAAAGGATTACTAATTCAATTAAATGTATGAGAAAGGATGCATTCCCATACATCTAACTAAACGAGGTGATTTTGATTTTGATGACTTACCTAAGTCTAGAATGATGTTTTCAAAGCTCTAAAGTTGTTTGTGGGATGAAGATGATAAATGTTTGGGATGGATGAAGTGTTTCATTTGATCCTAAATGAACCTAGGAAGAACTTGTTTACTAGGCCAAGATAGTGAAGAACATGCCTTTTCTCTAAGAGCAATTCAAAATCAAAAGACCAATGTTTGCATGAAAACCATATGACCAAAAGATGCCAAGCACATATGTGGGGTCCAATTGATTCAATCTTTGCTTAATGGATTATTTTTACCACAAACACACTCTTGATTAGGTTTTCAACTGAATGTCCAATGTCCTAATTCCCTTTCATCCCACAAAGTGC
Organism: Sequoia sempervirens; assembly: GCA_007258455.2. Taxonomy (NCBI): domain Eukaryota; kingdom Viridiplantae; phylum Streptophyta; class Pinopsida; order Cupressales; family Cupressaceae; genus Sequoia; species Sequoia sempervirens. Next base: position 218,465,919 of record VDFB02058242.1, read on the forward strand.
ATTGTGCGAAAATCGAGGAAATCAAGGCAAAGGTTGCCTAAAGTTGACCTTAGTATAAGCAAATTGAGATGAAATCCAAATGTTTAGATGCCTCTAAGGACACGAATCCCAAGGGAAAGCAATAACATGTGAATTTGTTCAAGGATATTTTCCTCTCCTAAAGGGTTTGCAATTTTGATGATTCGTTGAATGTTGGTTTTCCAATGTTTTCGATTAAAGCACTGTGTTTTCAAACCACAAGCAAAATGACGTCCTAGCTCAATTGGTATGTTTTTCTTGGTGGGCTTGCCTCATGCCCTTCATAGAAGAGATGATTTTACATGCAACCAAGGACAAAATATAAAGGTATGTTAAGAATGAAGTCTTAACCTCTATATTTCAACCAAGATCGGACATGGAAAGTAACTTCTTGGAATCAAAGTTCCAATGCACCACTTTGATAAACTCGGTGAATGAGTCAATAGGCCACTACAAACAAGGGTTCTATTTCAGACTTTCCATTCGTGGAGATTGACCCATATGGCGAGAGTCCCCTTTCGGATCCATCTCGTTAGAGCCAACTGCGTGATACTGGCGTTTACTCCAATACCCACATTTATATCCCGGTTGGAAATACTCTTGGCTTTAGAGTGTTACTGGTTGAGTCGTTCCCTTGGGTGAGTACTTTTTCCCCAAGGCAGGCCCTCTAGGATAAACAAAAGCAAGCAAAGACAAAATATGTAACTCGATCAATCTTTGACGACTCAAAGAAAGAGAATATACGCGATGATGCTCTACTCACACTCACACAAGATGTTCAATTTTAAACCCAAATCGAAGTGTGTATGGGCAATTATTTACGCAACTTAATGTCACCAAAAGTTTTTGATTCTCAAGATCGTCGTGAGGTGCGAGAGAAGCGCATACGTCTTTTGATGATATTACTTTGTGTAAATAATTACAAAACAATAAATGCACACATTCATTTTATCCTTCAAAGCAATGATTTGATTCGTTTTAAAACACCAAAGGAAAGATGAAGATTTCCTATTCAATTTTAACCCAAATTGAAATCTAGTAGGTATCTAAGTTTCAATTTTAACCCTTTGCAAATGAAAAATCAAAGTGTTATTTTTAAACCCAAACGAAAATTAGTGTCTTAAAATTAAAAGATAAACAATTTCGTGAAAAGTATTAAACAAACACTTAAAGCGTTTAGAAACACTTTGATTTTTCAAAATATCCTCCTTCTTTCGTTTTCCTTTGTTAGCCTTGCCTTCCTTGCTTTCCTCACTTTTTTGCTGTACCTCCTTCGTTAGTATTTGTACCTTGTTTGTCCTCCTTTGTTTCCCTTTTTCGCTTTCCCTTGTTTCCTTGTTCACTTTCGTTTGTCTTTGTTTGCTTTTGTACCTATAAGATAAAAAGACAATTATGTGTGGGTCAAAACATTAAATTTGTTTAGATCAATATCTTCAAATAATCACATGATCTCAATTGCAAGAACAAACAATTTGGATGATCATGACAATAAAAGAACATTTATCAATGAACCTTTATTTTTCACAAACTTTAAAGTAAACCTTAATCGGAAGTGAAGAGTTTGCTTAACAACAAGTAAAAGTCTTTTCTTCCAATAATATGAAATTTTTCTTTTTAAAATGTGAAATACTTTGCTTACAACTTAATAAATCTATTATTGAGAACATCAATATTAAATGCCAAAACAAACATTAAATGCATTCAATCATATCACAAAATCATTAATTTTCCCGGGTCTTCTTCCAAACACAGTCATTTAGAAATACTTCAACTTTTTAAAATAACGTGGATCTCACAAGCCAAAGTCATTAACATTATGATTATTCCAACTATGAATTCACAATATCATTAACATAGCAAGCAGATTTAAAGACTTCATGATTTGACAACCCCTATCATATGTTGAAAATATATCATCTCCTGACAATGTTATGCCAGCTCCTGCAAAAGCCATTAATAGTAGATTAGAATTTAAGTCTTGGACTTATGAAAGGAGCTATGCCATCAATCAATACCACATTAGTCAAAGAATATGATAAGAAACTAATCTTCACCAGGCTGCCTACTAATAAATATGCATGAGTTATCAGCAATTACTAGTTATGGATCGGAGTAATGATTGTGATCTGGTAAAAGCATATTTATTGATCCCTTTTTCTTTCTTTCTTCTGATATTTTTTCATACGTTTCCCATTACCCAATAAGATGTGACGGGTTTGATCACAAGAGATGGTTCTCAAAAATAACAAAGTTTAATGCGCACCAATCCTATTGAATGTTCTTATGCCCCCAACCACTAGATTTGATTTTGATTGGCTAAAACAAATGCAGCGAACATAATCATTTCAAGCTAATGTATTAACTTAATGCTAAGCCTACAGACTTGACCTCGGATATTTGTGTGGGAATAGGTGCAATAGATTTTCACATGACCCATTTTTCAAACATTGGAAAGACAGTAGATATCGGTCTTTTCATCGACCAACCATGCATCCCTTTCAACACCATTTGTTCCCTCTTTTCTTTTTCTTTTTTTCAAATGCCTGCATTTAATGACAGAAAGAAACAGAGGTAATCATGGTTATACCATACTGGGGATGTGATTTGAAAGCAGAAAAATATCGACTTTGAGTTGGACGCCTAAGTTGGTAAATGGCGGGTGCTTGTAATTTCAAAAACATCTTAAGTATACTGACATTTCTCCCTACCATCTGATTCTAGGTGGCTAACAATTAAATGTGCGCAAACTTCTCATCTAGACATTTCAATAATATCAATGAAAGGGCAAGAATACCTTGCATTCAATTGGATAGTTGGAGAGTGGGTACAGACAAGCGACTTAGTTGAATGTTCATCCCTCTCACTGATATGAGAGCGTGCTCAATCATCATTTTGATAGTTCAGATCAAAACACCTAGAGTTCTTAAAGCACAATAAGCAAACTTCTTTAGATTAGAGGCTGCTTTCTATTGGAGGCTGCTTTCTTTAATCTGTGGGCTGCATGCAAAGAGAAAAGAGAAGTCCAGATATCATGTGCACGACATCAATGAATCTGAAAGCGAGTCAAATACAGAGGATGATAGATTGTACGCATGGAAATATGAGGATTATAGCTTTAAACAATAAACTTAACATCCTTTCAAAGACAGAGACGTACAGAAGAGATTCGATGGACAAAGACACTTTGCTAATGGTAAAATATCCTCCCTCCTCCACTGCAGCATTAGCAATAAAATCAAAAAGATGGGGACTGTGGCTTGGAAGGTAAGGCATTGGTTTGATTGGCAATAGAAAAACGTGTGAACAGCCACTATAGGATATGCGCAAAATGAACTCATTGAAAGGTTGCAGAAATATTCAAACAGATGAAAATGATAGGCACAAATTCATATTTTCAAACCTTTACCAACATCCTTGCCATCTGTGGCAGACCAAAACAGACCAAAACAAAAGTAAATTCAAACAGACCAAAACAAAAGTAAATTCAAACAGACCAAAAGCAGATTTAAGAGCATTTTAGAATATACGCAAAATAGTTTATTTTACTTCTTTTTGTGCAGATGTTAATAAAATGAACCATTAACTATAAAATGTCATAGGAAATTGGAAACACCCGTTGTTTACACCTGTACTCCTGAATCAAAATCATAAGTCGTATAACATTAAAGAAAATAGTGCCAATGTCATTCACTTTCAGGCAACTTTGTTCAAGATTGTATGCGTGTTAATCTAAGAGCAAGAAAGGAATGAATGGACCAGCATATTGTCTACAAGGACTTAAGCATGAACTTTAGCATCAAAAATGACAGAACGGAGTCAGATTTATCATTTTCCACACAGCAAGGACTTTACCATGATTATCTGGAGCATTAGAAAATGCAAATTTGAAGTGTATATTTAATGAAAATGAGCTAAAGTTAGAGTAACACAAGAATGGATTGAATGGAATGGCGTATATGTGACAAAATCTATTACTTTCAAACAAATTTAGGAAATAACCCAAAGAAAAGAGAAATGAGTGAGCAGATTGTGCCCTCCTAGCGCCATTTTGTGGATGTCAAAATTTGCAAATGGTTAGAAATCTTAACACAATAATATCATGTTAGTCACTTAAAACACATTAGATTAAACATCCCTATGAGATACTTAATCATGATAAAATATGCAAAACTAACTAGAACAAGAATAGCTAATTGCAAGCACATAAAAAATGATCAAAACTTTATCCCATATTGGATTGGTGCTATTGTAGAAAATATCCCTTTCCCAATCCTTGCTTAAGCTTGATGTTAAGATGCTATGAAGATGATGATAAGATGGGAAAGATTAGCTCTCAATTGAAGAGAGTAACCTTGTATGAGATTGTGGAGATCAAGTTGTGGAGTTGTGGAGTGGACAAAATCAATTCTCACTTGAAGAGAGTGACTTTGCATAAGCTTTGTGGATGAAAATTGTGGAGGATTTGCTTGAGGATGAAGCCTCTATTTAAAGATTTTCAAATGCTAAGAGTGCCAAACATGGAGGAAGTGGGACTAATATTGGACAAATGAGAGGAAGACACTTGTCAAGTGGTGAGTGGTTGATGCATGTGCAAGATTTTGGAAATGTGCCCAAGAGGGGGGAAATTTGAATTCAAATTTGTGCAATGAATGCTAAGTTTGACCTTTGGAAGGGGACATGTAAGAGCCATGTAAGAGCTCATAAATGACTTGTTGGATGTACATGTCCACTTGTTTTTTATTTCAAATTCTAGGGAATATTCCATCTTGAGTGAAAATGTTGATTTTAATAAATCAATAAATTGATTTATTGGTGCAAGTGGCTAAATCTAGAGAATGCAAGTGGTGAGGATTAGCATTTAATCAGGATTAATTAGCTAGGATGATGTTTAGGATGAGTTTGACCTCTTTGACTTAGATATTTGATTTATTTAAATCAAAAAAGGAGAAATATGAATTGGATTTCAATTAAATGAAGTCCTGATTTATGTAATTAAATGGATGATGCAAGATAAAGGTTGAATGATTTATGAGAGATGAAATGGTATTATTTGATTAAACCTTTGGATTGACCTGTATGCATATTTTGCATGTCTACAATGTGTTATATTTGTTTATTTCATGGACTATATTTCTTGTTTCTCATGTACTCTGTTGGACTTTATTTCATGCGCTTAATATATTGGTTTCATGCACTTAATATGTTACATAAATTATGGACTTTATTATTGTTTGAAATTTTAATTTACATGTACATTTATGCATTTTATGTTCATAGTCAAGACATTAATATAGGACATTAATGTGAAATTTAGTGATCTCATACATGGATTAATATAGGACATTTTAATATTTATACTTTGCAAATTTAGTGATTTCATACATGATATACATGATATGTACATTCAATAAATAGTGATAATTACTCAATGAACTTATTCAATTCACATCAATCAATAATCAGTCAATAAATCATAATTTACAAACAAAAGCAACCTATTTATATACTAGAAAGGATAAAATTTTAAGAAATAAACAATACCATAGAAGATTAGAGAATAAAAGCATTAATAAATACTATAAATATAGTTCATCTAACACTAATTTATAAGTTGTCAAAACAAATAATGGCGTCTTAAGGGGGTGTCTAAAGGGGTTGTAATAGAGCGTCTTAGAAAGGGGATGTCTTAAGGGGTTATAATATGTCTTAGGGGATGTCTAAAGAGTCATAATAGAGGCATAATAGAAAGCAGTGGGTGCATAATTAAAGGGATGTCTTAGAGTATACAAGGGATGTCTAAAGGGGTCATAATAATGAGCATTAATTAAGGGGATGTCTTCGGGGTCTTAAGGGGATGTCTAAAGGGGTCATAATAGAATGTGTTAATTAAGGCGATGTCTTAAGGGGATGTCTAAAAGGGTCATAATAGAACATCTTAAGGGGATGTCTTAAGGGGTCATAATATGCCTAAATGGGATGTCTTAAGGGGTCTTAAGGGGGTGTCTTAAGGGGATGTATTAAGGGGTCATAATACATCTTAAGGATATAATTGATTTAACAATAATGTATGCATGCTATTTAGTGATTATACACATAAACATAAAGTTTCAAAGTAGGAAAATATGCACATTTAAGAAACAAAATATATAGAATTTTGATTTAATACATAGAAGTACATAGAGTATGTTTAATTTTATAAGTATGTATGTACATATATGTCATCTCAAAACAATGTTTACAAAATTTGGATATGCCATCTCAAGAACATCTCAAACTCGTGGCTAGAATGTAGTAGGTCTTTGCACCACCTGATATCAAAAAGGTACAAGCAATATCAATGAAATCATCAAAACATACATATTTTAATTTATATAAAACTATCTATATGTACAGAACTCAAGTACCTGCATTTAAAAGTATTCCACACATGTTTGTAGGTTGAATCAGGGCATCTCTCCTTTTTGTTTCAAAGTATGAGATCAATGCAATGATAGCTTTAGGATACAAAAATGACAATAAATCAATTTTAACTTATAATGTCCAAGAAATATCAATATGTAATCAAAACATCTTATTTAAATATTTTGCTAATAAATTACCTTTTTACCAAGTATTTCACATGTTGTCTAGGTTTTTTATGGACTAGATCCTTTTGTGATTATGCCTTAAGGATATAAAAGAACAATTTAAATCAATTTCAACTAATAACACACTTGACCAATGTCGAAACATGTATTTAATGTATTTAAAAGGACAAAATAAAACTAAAACTATATTTACACCTGTATTTACTTATTCCATTTTGTATTCTGCATTCTCTTTTTGCAATACATCTATAGTTACCTCATGCTCTTCCATAGAAATTAGTACATAAATTTTTTTGAAAGTCTTCCACGATAGCGCTCTAGTTTTATTTATTTGCCCACCCACCAAATGTGAATAATGCATAATCTTTTATGTGGATCAGAATAGGTAAAGATTCTCTTCTTCTCAATTTTTTTTAAGCCAAGTGCCAACAACCACCACCGATCCTATTGGAAAACATGTTCAAAAACCATCATCAAATAAGTTCTCAAAATTTTCTTAAGGAGATCAAAGACTTGTTCTAAAAAATTGCTTAAGGGGATCTAAAACTTGTTATCAAATTTTGCATAAGGAGGTGTCTTAAGGGATCACCGTACTTGTTGGATAATGAAATCCATCATCATCTTCTCGAGGTGTTATCAACTTATGTTTAGTTTGCACACAATGAGCCAACCAATATTTTGTTTGCTCTTCATTCCCCTCAGGTGCAATAATAGCATACACATGTCCTGCCAACAAAATTCGATTTAATAACTTGTGCATATCCATATAAATAATTTAGTATTACAAAATAACTTAAAAAGTGAAATAAATTGAATTAAAATTACCTATCTTGTACAAGGTCTGAAAACAGTCATAATCTTAGGATGCAAACAATTGATCATTTTCCTCAATAGTTCTTTCATATTGATTATGTAATATGCAGTGTCAACGATCTTTGCTACTTGTTCAACCCATTCTATATTTTCACAAGCTTCCCAATCTCCTGAGATACAAAACTAGCAAAAACATGCAAGCTCCTTTGTCCAAATAGTCCATGTGCTTGTTGTCGCACTCCTAAATGAATTCCATTTAGTAGATCCACTAATTGTCTCACAATCAACTCTAGATACAATGTTCTCTTCTTCCACCAACCAAAAGAATTGATGAACTGTAGAGTAATCACTCAAACCAGGTGTAGATAATCTTCTATTACACCAATCCACAATCATGTACATTTTAAATTTTACTGAATCCTCAAATTTTAATTGTTCTCTAGCAAGAATTCTTTTGACACACGCACCAGCTCCATCATGTTCTCCTTTACCATGCCCAGCTTCAAAAAAACTCCATATATGTTGGACATTAAGTTCCTTGTGAACCCTACTTAACCAATAGAACATTCTAGCATTTTTGAACTGCCCCATACAATTATCTGACCATATGAAGTTTTCTTTCATATGGATTCCTCTTTCTCTTAAATTTTTATAAAATATACTAAAACAATATTGAACAAACTTTGATGAGTGTAACCGATTGTCACTCAAATAAAAATGATACTCCTTCAAAACTTTTATATCATCCTCAGTGCTATCATCTGCATGTCTATAAACAATATGGACAAACATAGCTACTTGCATTGAATTATAATATTGAGATTGAATTTCCTCTTGCAGAGCGAGAGTATAATTCTCTGCAAAATCAACCACTGAAAGTATAGTACCAATTGGAAATGTGTTTCTATATGCACGAAATTGGCCATCAAGCCATTGAGCATGTTCAGAGTGCATGACATATTTTGGTACAATTTTATTATTAAATTCAGTCATAAATGCATGCACACTAACTTTTTTTGTAATTAAATCACAACGCTTTCCTATTTTTCCATCTTTTAAAGAATAGTGAACATTCCTAAATCTTTTGACATCTACTAATTGTTGTCTAAAATCATGATCAACACTTTCATGCAAACAAATTCTTAAAAATGAAAGATTTCCACAGTTAATGCATTGTCTAGAAATACAAGAACTTAAATAAAATAATTTGTCATTAGATTTTTCACAAAACAAGCCTGAAATAAACTCTCTTATTACTTCAAGTGGCATATCAATACCACAATCTTGTATAATCATGTTAGTATGCAAGGTACAACGTATATATCGGAAAACATCATAAAAATAACAAAATCGAACATGTATTTTACAACAACAAGATATTCATTTCTTATTAATTTTTACATACCAGGGTTTACATTTTTCAAAAGACCTTTGACTTATTTTAATATTACCAGGTAACACTGAATCACTACAAAATTTTCTATAAAATTCAATTTGTGTTGTATCTAATAGGAGTTTTGGGTGAGGATCACGAACTTTGGACCCCCACCCTTAATTTTAAAACATCTCTAGCATTAGATGAAACCCTAGTATTATCATATCAATATTTTTGATCAAAGATTTAATTTCAACATTCAATTTTATATCGAACCTCGGTAGTCAGTCCTTGAAACTCCAACATTGATTGATAGGATCATTTTCTATACTTTCTCTTCTTTTAGCCGCTCTTAAATCTTATTTTAGGATGCATTTTAAAACTTCCACTAATATTGCTTACCATTCTTTTATTCAAAGTTGCTTTATTAACTATAGCAGTGTTATAGCTCTTCTTGTGTTTTTATCTTTAGATTGACTATTTTTCCCAATAGATTGAATGGTACTAGCAACATAGACATAACATGTTTTAATGATTGATCTTTTCTTTTTGGTTTAACATAAAAGCCTAACCTTTTCATTATTTCCTCATTTTTTGCATTCTCATCAATTGCATCATTAGTTGACATTGAAATGCAATTTTTTTACGATAAAAGAATTTGGTGTATATTCTATTCGCATGTGTTCTTATTTTGCCTCCAAGAAATTTGACCAAGAAGATTATCGAAAACACCACTTCCAATTTTTAAAAAGTATTTTCATTAAATTCAACATCACATTCTAGATTTTCATCTTTATTTTCATCTTCATCTTCATTTTCATTTACATTTTCATCTTCATTTTCATCAACAAAACGGTTTCATTTCATTTTCATTCATTTTCATTTTCATTCACATCAACAAGGTTTTCATTTTCATTTTCATCAACAAAACGGTTTTCATTTTCATTTTCATCTTCATTTTCATCAATAAAGCGGTTTTTCATTTTCATTTTCATCAAAATATAGGTTTTTTTTCATTTTCAAGAAAATGATCATTTTGATTTTCATTTGCAACAAAAGATTTTTTTTTTTGTTTTCAACAAATTCTATAAAAGTTTCATCTCTGAATATTGTCAATGTCAACATCATTAAGTCCAACATCTTGTAAAACTTCTACATACAAATTTACCATTTCACTAACATGTGGATTTGAAGACATACCTGGATTTGTGCATATTGAAACATTCTCCATAGCATTCAAAGAAGGATTTGAAGACATAGTAGGACTTGTTTGTATAATCATATTCTTCTCCAAATTGACTCCTTGCAAATTAGCTTCATCTACAACTATGGTATCCTCAATGTTTTCATCTTCAATAGTTGTTGAATTGGTTGCTCCACCATCATTCATTGATTTCATTCTCATTCTTCTTTCTCTTTGTCTTTGTCTCTCTTTTTCTCTATTTGCTTCAACTTCTTGAGGAGTCAATGTCTTTCTTCTCTTATTACAAGTTTTATCTCCCATAATTATAAAAATTCAAGCACAAATGAAAATAATAGTGTGAATACTTCAAAATATTCAATCCAAATTGGAAGTTGAATACCTATTAGACAAAATTCTTCCTCTTGTGTTCCTCAAAACAAGTAGAAAACTACCACAATTCCACTTTAAAAATTGTTTTCTTCATGCTTTCCTTTGAAAAATTCAATCCATATTGCAAATTGAAACCTTTTGTTCCTCCAAACAAGCACAAAAATAACACAATTCCACTTCAAAAATGGTGTAGATGATGCCCCGTTTGATAAAATCAACTAAAAATCAAGTTCACCACCTGTAAATACAATAGCTTATGAAAAATAATTTACTTTTACTGCTCTTGGCTATACATGTGAAGTTGTAGACTTCACAGTAATTTTTTGCAAGTGTATTTAAATAAACTAAAAACGAGATCTCGTTTTATAAAATGAGATCTCGCTTATTATAAAATGAGATCCGCTTATAAAACTGGGATCCCATTTTAGAAGCGGGATCTTACTCTATAGTGGGATCTCGTTCATGCATTGAATCGGGACCATTGGCTGAGAAAGCGGGGATCCCGTTTCATAATCGAGATCTGTTTCCTTAACAACGGTCGAATATTGTCGAATAGGGAACGAGATCCCGTTTATGAATAAGGGATCCCGTTTTATATTCGAGATCCCGTTTTTTAAAATTTGAATTTTTTTTTGCATTGTGGTCGGTTTTTCCTAGGTTTTTGGTTCGAGAAAAGCATTGGAAGTCCGAACCTAGGCCTTCAACCTAGTTTGACCTACAAGTTGAAGGTCCTAACAATGTCAAATAAAAATACTGACTTTGGACATATGGCTGACGACCTTTTTTTTGCAAGAATTTTCTGACTAAATTAAAACCCATTTTAGATGAAACAATGCAGATTCTAAATATGTAATTTGTTTTGCAATTGGATTATTTTTCTATTTTTCAATTAATTTCTAATAAAATTGGTCCATAAACTTTAAATATCGGGTTTTTACTATTTTAATAACTTTTGATCAACATAACATTTTGACAAAGCGGATTGCGAGAACAAACTTCAAACAATTCTTTTCAATTTAAAAAAATCAAAAAATGATAAGTTTAGGTCATCTTATGCATGTCGTACACGACGATTTTTCAAAATGACAAATCTAGCTAATAAAAAATTAACAAAAAAAATATATTCAATAAAAAATTACAAAAAAATACCAAGAACAAGCTTCAGTGAGTCATAAAATTTTCCCAAAAGGATTTAGAAAAATACGATAATTTAAGTCAAAATATGGATGTCGTACACGTGCATGGTATGGTAAAAAAAAATGACTTTTAAACAGTGGTTTTTAGAAATGCCTATTAAAACTCAATTTGTACAATTTGGGTATTGAAATAAATTACATATTTGGAAACTAGACTCCAAGCACTACATTTTATGATTAGTGACTTTTTTAAAGATTTCATCTCTAAGTGCTTCAAATTTTCAGGTCAAATGTGTGAAATTCTGAAAATCAGGAAAAACACTTCCACTTTTTGGCCAAAAAGTGGACTCAACTTCTTGCACACACCCTTTTCTTTAACGAAATGGACGCAACATTTGATCACATAGATTAATCTTATTTTTTATGTATTTTCATGTTTATCTTTCAAGTGTATTTAATTTATAATTATTCTTAGATATTAATTATTTTCTTTAGCTTTTAGTTTAATGCAAGAGTTTCTAATAAAGATGTAGAGCCCTCTTTGTACTTTAATTATGATCTATGATTGTAATCTAGTACACATATAAGCTTCAATAATGTGGTTAACTTATTAAACTATAATAATTCTAGTAATGGGTGAAATAGTTAATGTTTTGTTTTTTCATGAAAATAAATGAAAAAATTTGTAAAATTTCATACCACTTTGAGGGGTTGACCTTCAACAATCAAATAATAATATATAAATTTAATATATAATGATATGATGATTTGAGAGGATCCAATTCTGCTTATTTATAGGCTTATCTATGTACAAATACACCCCCTCATCTTAATTAACAAAGATTAGTGTCTTAACTAAAATTAATGTTAAGGTTAGGCATACCACAAGTGATCCACCTTATTATATTTAGAAACATGGAATATTAGGAACCTAACATGCCTCTAGATCCTTTAAAAAACATTATCCTCAATGCTTAGCAAATTTGGATGCTTCAATATGAATTGTTCATCTTCCCATATTGCATTTTCAATTGACATATTCTTCTACTTGATTAGGAACTCGAGGTTAGCTCTATTTCACAACTATCTTAGTCTTTTATCAATAATTTCCTCAGGTTCTAAAATAAACTTTCCTTCTTCATCTAGCTCTGACAATTCTAATTGGATTGGAATATTGTTACCTATTATTGTTAGGGTAAATAGGATTTACCTGCTTAAGTTCACTTAGGCATAATAATGAATTTAATTATCTGGGTGATTTTTTCCCGTGTTGGGGAGTTTTCTCACCCGTCAAATATTTTCATGCCTTTATAAGGCACTATTGTACATTATATAATTTATCTCATCTCAGTATTTTTTTCTGGTGAAATAGCCTTGTGTTGCTTCTCTCATTTTTTGTGAATATTTTTTGCAAGTTGTGATCTTGGACTCAGTGATTGACACCAACATGGTATCAGAGCCTTCACCCTGCGCCTTTCTTCCACCATTGAGAGTTTTCATCAGAAGAGTTTGAGGTCATTTATTTGCTAGAGACTTTTTATCATTTGAAATTTATCAAATTTCAAATTTTCCTTATTTTCCTGTGTTTATTAATTTTTCTTCTATGAATTATTTTCCTATTGCTGGCGAATGCATTTGAATATCATTATTGCATGTGTTGTGTCCCTTGAGGCTCATTTTTTTTGCATTTGAAGGTACAATTTGTTTACTATTCTGGAGGTGCAATTTGGAAGAGCGTTATTCCCTGTTTGGAGGCTTGATTTGGCTGAATACAGGTGTTTTTCTTTGCAGGGGTGGCACAATTCTCTATTTGGGGGGGCGATTGAGACCACTAGGTCGATGCATCCTGACCCAACATTCATTTTTTAAACTACATTGGAGGGAATGATTTGCATTTTCTAAAGGCAGTAGCGATTGATGAAGGGTCAATTTTCTCAAGCTTTGAAAGGCCCAATTTTTTGCTCTAGAGGCATGATTTGTTTGATTTGCAAGGAATCGTTTTTTGACTTATGCAGTCGATTTCTTCACTAGCCATAGCATGAGCAACCTGCCATGATTTTTTGGGAGGTGATTGTGTCCATCAAAGACCAATTCAACTTGGGAGAGAGCCAATTTCTCTGTTTAGAAGACCTGTGATTTGAAAGGAGGGGTGGATTGATTGCTCAAGTGGAGGCATTTTTTTTCAAGGCATGGTTTTGAATTCCTTTCAGCCTTTGAATGAAAGGAGGGTGTGGAAAATTTTGAGCAAATTGGAGTTCAAATCTCTACAGTGCATTTTTTATTTATTAGTGAAACATTTTTCAAACTTTATATTTTATAAAGTTTTCCCCAAATATTTATTTAGGGTTTCAGGCTACAAGTTTCTTTGAAGTTGTTTTTTTGGGAATATTTATCCCACATTCTCTAGGTTGTGGTATCCTTATGTGTTATATATACAACTCTATGCCATTGATTGTTGTGAGCAAGTCTCACAAGAAGCTATCATGTTCGGGTGTTCAGTGCTTGGTGTCAGCATGGAGATCAGGCAATGGGCTACATTATTTTTTGCACAAAATCAAGTTTAATTCTTTTTGGAAGTTTTTGAAAGCACTAGATCTTTGAATTTTTTTGAAGAATTCAATTATAATTTGGTTTCTTTGGAGAAAGGGAACTTTAGGCAATGGAGTGATTTCATTCTCACCCATCTTAGTGAGTAGAATCTATTTCCATATTTGTATAATGAAGTTCCTATGCTAGACACACATAGTATGTATATGATTTGGAAAGGATGTAGGGATAGAGTCTTTGGAGTTATTTTTTAGCATATAAATTATGAGGAATTTTTGGATTCACTTGTTCATTTTGAGTGCCCTCATGCTCTATGGACTTACATTCAAGAATTATATGGAGATCCTGATACTCTACCATCTCTCGATGATCCTCCTTCCAATACCAATTTGTCTTTTTGTTCTTCAGAGAAGATAAACCATGTTGGTGATCCTTTGGAGGTTGTTGATACTTCATATGAGGTTGAAGTTGCTTTAGAGGTTCTTGATTCTTTGTCAGAGATAGTTGATCCACCTTCGTTAAGTACTTCCATCATTCCTGAGCAACAGGATTATCATTTTCTTCCTGGTTGGGATTTGTATTTGTCAGACATTGGTTCATTGTTTGTGAAATCTCACATTTCATATTTGGAAGACACATTTGAGGGTATATCCCTTCTTTTTTATGACAATATCTGCATTGTTGTCACTCCATCTTTGTCTTTGAAAAATGTTTAAAATCATATTCCAATGGTACCTTGTTTGTCACCTTCTATTGTGATTGGGAATGTTCTTGATTAGTTCGTGACATCATCTTCCAAGGTCTTGGCGACACATGAGCATATTTTAGAGACATTTTCATCCTACATTTGGATTTCATTTGCTAATTCCTATCCAAAATGGGAAGCATTCTTGCATTTGTACTTGGTTATGTTCTTCCAAAAGAGAGACAAGTTGTTTGTCAACATTGGATCATGTTTTGTCTTTAGGAACTTACCATTTTTGCATGCAATTACACACTGTGGAGGGGGCTATATAGTCTCTCTCTTTCCCTCTTATGGGCAGGTTATTGATTGTATATACATGATGTGCATGTATTCCTTGGGGGTGTTATTGAGTCCTCCATCCATGCATAATTTTTTGTTTGTTTTCTCTCTTTTGGAGAGGGGTTTTTTCCCGCAGGGTTTTTCTCCTTTTCTCTGTTTGTGAGAGATTTTTTTTTTGTATCATAGTTGTAAATGGGTACCTAACATGGTTGTGTAGTCGGGACCCATATTGCATCTTGCATTATGCATAATAATCTCCCTAAGTTGCACTTAAGGGGGGGTGTTAGGGTAAATAGGATTTACCTGCTTAAGTTTACTTAGCCATATATAATGCATTTAATTATTCGGGTGGTTTTTTCTCGTGTTGGGTAGTTTTCTCACCTATCATATATTTTCATGCCTTTATAAGGCATTATTGTAGTATTTTTTTCCAATGAAATAGCCTTGTGTTGCTTCTCTCGTTTTATGTGAAGATTTTTTTTAGGTTGTGATCTTGGGCTCGGTGGTTGACACCAACAATTAACTTCTTTAAACAAGAGACATAGAAGACAAGATTAATTTTGTAAGAGGTGGAAGTTCTAGCTTATAAGATACACTTCCTATTCAATGGGAGACCTTAAATAAGACCATAAAAAATTTAGGTGCAAGCTTCGCATTTTTATGTTTCTTAAGAAAAATTTATTTATAAGGTTGTAACCATAGAAATACCCAATATCCCTCTTCAAAATACCTCTCACTACGATGTTGATTTTCTTGTTGAACATTTCATTCAATTTTGATCCTATAACTAAATTACCAGGTTAAGGATTTGTAACATTTCTTGTTAGTGTTGAATATGATCCTCTGTTGCATCAACTTTGGAATGGTATTGTAAATAAGAAGTAGTGGATGGTGGGGGTAGCCGTAAAGAGCCTCAAATGGATTCATTTTAGTGGATATGTGAAATTATGTGTTGTACCACCACTCTACAAGTGGTAGCCATTTGAACTATTGTGTTTGTTTATCAAAGGAAAAAAAAAATCCTTCCAAACATTTATTTATAAAAAAATTGGTCATCTGATTGTGGATGACAAGAGGAACTATATGCTAGTTTTGTATCCTATATTGTGAATAATTTTATCCAAAATATGAGAGTGAAGATAGGGTCATGATCACTACTTGTTCTATGAATTTGGGAATTCCATGAAGTTTTTTAAATTTTTCATCTATAATTTGGCCATGGTACTAGCATGAAGTGGATGAGAGATTCCACAAAAATATGCATATTTAGTGAGTTATCCATAGTTCAACCAAAATTACATCAAGATTATTCGACTGTAGAAACCCTACAATGAAGTCCATTGACATTTCCTCCCAACATTGTGTTGGAATACATAATGTTTTGATTAATAGGGAAAAATAGGTTTTGAAGGGACCTGAAACCCTTTACATCAAATTACATCAAAATATTGTTGATACAAAACATGAAACACTTAAAACAACAACCAACCAATAGTCAAACAATAGAAAGACACAAAAAAATAGCTAAACAACAGAAAGACACAGAAAAATAGGCAAGACATAGAGAAACTATTTCAAAATTTTCATGATGTCTGCCACCTCGACCTCTTGGTTATAGTGGAGATTAACCATTGAAAATAATTACTTTTTATCTTCTTCAAATATTTTCCTCAAACTAACCCTAGTTCTTGTGCTTGGGCCCTTGACCTCATCCTTGGCAGTCTTTTTACCCTTCTCCTTGGTAGAAAGGCCCTTCTCATGCATTTTAGCAAAATAAACTTGATCCTCCCTAAGCTGACTAATTTTATCAATCGAAACCTTAAGAGATTTCATGCTATTTTTGACTGACATGTAGTTGATCTACATAAGCTTCCAGATATCCACATGGATTTCCTTAATTCTACCATCCATTTCTTGAATACGACTCTCACACTTCGATTTGAAATCAAAAAATGAGATTTCCAAATCAACCAATCTCTCAATGAGCAAGTTTGAGGTTGAACCTTTGGGTTGATTAGCATTGTTATCCTTAAGACTCCTAATCTTTATATTCACCTTATTGAATTCTTTCATCACCCATTTAGCTAGTTTAAAGTTGCAAGTAGCTCCATTTTTTGCCATGTCAAGAAGCTCTAGCTTTGAGGTATTATCCTCATCTAGGTAGGAAAAGTCCTCCAAGAGAGGGTGAACATTGGTCACACACTCGGTCTTTCTACAGTCTATTTCCTTTATTATCATATCCACATCTTTCTCATTGCCTTTTCCAACCAAAACAACTTGATGAGAGAGTTACTAGGCAGGGGATTCTTCCACATCCAAGGAGGCATCTCTAATAGAATTGTCAACTTGGTCCTTCACCTATTATGAATGTGTGTCCCCCTCCCCTCTCTTCTCAAAGTTGCAAAATTCCAACCTTTGCACCTTACATTTCCTGTTGATTACCCTCCTTTGTTTCTCTTCTTTCATTTGTGCACCATCTTCCTCACCAATCTCAAACCTGCCAATATCCAACCCCTATTTCTTCGGCTTCTTGGTGGGAACCTTCTTTTTCCATCCCATTCTCTTTCACTTTTTACCATGAGACTTTGATGGAGAGGACAAAACCTCAACAACATCCCTATTCTCATCTTTCGTATTCCAATCCTAATCCCCAACACCCTTTATATTCGAGCTAAACATTAGAGATTCAAATAAAGTGACAAGTTGATCCTTTTCGTTAAACCCTTGATAGATTTGGCTGGGGTATTAGCTTTAACATGCTCCATAATGAGCAAAATGAGCCCCTCATGAAGAACATGGATACGGTGATTTTTAAGATGGGCATAAACAAAAACCTCCAAAGAAGTTAGGAGGAAAAATGGAAAGGAAACCTAAAGATTATGCTTGAAATGATTGAGAAGGATAAAGTGGTACCCCAAAATTGTAGAGAAACGACCGTCAAGGATGACATACCGCATAAGAACTTCAACCACTTTTTCCCAAATGCACTTAATGGAGAGCCTATCATACCCCCAAGATGGAAGTTTAACCAAGTCCCTTTCATTTACCTTTAAAAATTGGTCCATCGCAACCTCATTGCCATTCCTTTCCTTATGGAACTTGATCCCCTCAAATGGTAGGCCCGTTATATGAGCAATGAATTCCTCGGTAATAGGGAATTCAGCTCCATTCACCTTCAAACACCTATTATACCATATTCAAACAAAATGATCAAAGGCTTCATGGTCAAAACCATGAATCTTTTCCATAAATGGCATAAACTCCCTTTCTCTAGAATCCTCCACACCTTTGGCTTATTCTTCCACTTGTCACAAGAAATAGGCTCAAGCCTACTCCTATCCCCACCCATTTTTGTACTACCCAGAATAATCACCATGAACTAGAATTTTTTTTGCTTATTGCAAATGTTTTTGGATATGTAGAAGGCCTTGGTAATGGGAAAAAAATTACCCATAAAATGTGTAGCAAGGTGGGATATAATTATCACCTAATCACCCCCTACTAAATAATCAAGGCTAGCTATCATTTTACAATAATAGTTTAGCCCTCTCAGAGATAGAGGAGTATTCTTCCCAAATCTTAATACTCATGAGATTAATAGCCTCATTGGAAAAAAAATCTACCAGAGAATTTCCTTCCTTAAAGGTTTGCGAGAAATGAACATCTTTGAATGATCTCTTCATCATGAGGGAGTCGTTGATAAGTGACTCAATAGTCCAACTTGGCTTCTAATGACCTTGCAAATATCTCACTATATTTAGTGAGTCACCCTCTATCTAAACCTTTTTAAAAACCCTCTCAAAGGTTGTTTAGATGTTGATGTAAGTTGCTTCGGCCTCAGCATGATGATTAGTCTGGTTTCCTAAAGGGAGTGACACTTTGTACCTAAGAACCTTCCTTCTTCATTTTTTTACACCCCCCACAACCTATAGGCTCGGGATTCCCCTTGGCTGCCCCATCAAAATTAACTTTGATCCACCTCTAAGGAGGGACCTTCCAAATAGTATTTTCTCTAGAGATATTCTAAACTTTCAGGGGGAATATCTTAGGGATCAATCTCCACTTAGAGGCTAAAAATATATCCTAACCAATCAACATGTTACTGGGAGCCATAGGACTAGTATTTAAAAACTTGATAAAAAAATTCTCTATAATGGACCTACAGATTTTGAGAAACACAATATCATCTTTAAGCTTAGTCTCCTTGAAAACTCTATTATTAATTTCCTTCCACAACCCCATGTAATATTTGGTGTCATAAGGGACCAAATAATGTGGAGAGAGGGATTGGCAGAAGGACAGTGCCACTGCTCAACAAAGCAAGTTGCAAGGAGTTAGGAAAAACCCATTCTAGCTTCCAGAGAGAAGGAAACTTACTCCAAATGATGGTAGCGAAACTACAACTAAGAAAAAGGTGGAGATAAATTTTCACTTCACATTCACAAAGGGCACATCTATTTGAAATAGAAAACCTTATTCTGTAGAGAGAATCCAGTGTCAAAATTTTCCTTTGCATCAAAATCTAGAAGAAAATATTAACTTTGTGAATAATCAGTTTGTTCCAAAGACTCCCCCAAAATGGGAGAGGATTGGGCTTCACCAAATAGCTAATGAAGGCCAAGGAAACTAAAAATCAACCATTAGCATGATAAGCCCAAACAACATGATCAGGCTTTGGGAACATGGGAATGCGAACATGGTTGAGGAAATCTTGGAGCATAGCAAGAGACAAATCCAAACTATGCAAATCCTTCCATTTTCTATTATGAAAATAATTAGCCACTTTGTTGCAAAAAATATAGAAAAAATATCCCTCAGAGGAGGAGCCCAAGGTTGGTTCATTAGAGGTCTACCTTCACACCAAAAATCTTCCCAAAACAAAATTTTGTTACCATCACCAAGCAACCATTTGGATCAATTTTTAATTATAACTCTACCAGGCACAATGTTTTTCCAAAAGCAAGAGCCTTTAGGAATAAAGTCTTCATGAAGAAAATCCCACTCTCTCCTAAAAGCAGATAAATACTTATTTCTTATCAGGGAAGACCAACCAGCTAAACTCCACAAAGGAGCCTCCAAATATTCTTCGATAAAAGAGCCTTATTGAAAGATCTCATGCTTCTCAATCCAATCCCACCCCACTTCTTCAGTTTACAAACTTGATCCCAAGTGATAGAAGGATTCTTCATTTTTCCTCAGTGTCAAACCATAAAAAAATGCCTCATAATTTGTTCCATCTTGTCTTCATATTTTTCTAGAACCTTAAGTTACATACTTAATGCATATAAGGGGATGCTCTACAAGGTTGAAGAGATGAATTGTACTTTACTAGCCTGGCTAAGAATAGTTCCCTTCCAACCCACAAGTTTCCTATTAAATTTGTCCAAAATATTTAGCCAAAACAATTCAAGAGTCTTAGAAACACATAAAGGTAGGCCCAAATAAATGGTTGGAAATTCTCCTAGATTACAAGACAGAATCCTTGTCAACTTCAATTAGAGATACCCCAATGTGTCGAGAAAAAAGAGTTGAATCTTGGGAAAATTCACACACTGACCAAAAACTTTCTCATTACCTTCAATAACACACTTGATAGCCTTAATTTCTTTGACCAAGGATTCACCCATGATGATGGTGTCATCAAAAAACTATTGATGTGAGAGAGGGGAAAAAAGAGAAGAAGGTTTTAGGTCTCACAAAGACCCATCCAGTAATTCCTTTTGGATGCCTCTCCCTAGAACTTTCACCATAAGAATAAAAAGAAGAGGAGAGATAGGATCCCCTTGTTGGATACCCCTCGAGCTATGGAAAAGGGGGAAGGAGAACCATTAATCACCACAACAAAGCAAGGAATAGAGATAAGTTGTTCCACAATTTGTAGAAACCTTTGAAAAAAATTAAAATAAGTCAAAACCCTGAGAAGGAATCTCCAATTAACCCTATCATAGGCTTTTTGTAAATCTAACTTGAGGAAAAATCTAGCCTTTTTGTTAGCAAATAGAGAATGAGCAACCTCATGCACCGTGATAATGGAATCAAGAATTTAGTGGCCTCAAACAAAACCACTTTGTTGCTTAGATATAAGAAGAGGTAAAACCCTTTTAATCCTCATAGCCAAAACTTTAGAGAATATTTTTGTAAATTAAATTACTTAGACTTATAGGCCTGAAGTCTCCAAAAGAATCAACACCAAGAGACTTAGGAATGAGAACAATAAAATTTGAATTCAGTTCTCTAAGCCACTTTTTGCACCCAAAGAATTCCTTTGTAATCCTGATCACATCCCTAACAACAATATCCCAACAGGCATAGACAAACAAGAGTGAATAATTTCCAAGACTCGGTGCTTTATTTCCCTCAAAGGAGAAAATTGCCTTCTTAATTTCATCAACAAATGAAATGGCCACAAGATCCTTATTAAGCTCTTCTAATAAAATATTAGGAATGACCTCAAGGTATCTATCCATCAAATGTGGATCCTATGCGAACCCCAACCTTGGTACCTGCAAAACAAGGAGAATAAACACCTCAAGTTAGATATTGCAAGCCAAAACAAGGATTCCCCATGAAATCCATTTACAAATTCAAAATAGGAATGAAAATAGTGAAGAACACAATGAAAATGATGAAATAAATATTGAATCCTAATTTAAATGTGCAAACTCATGATCCCATGGGGGAATTGGTGCCAATTTGATGTGAAAATTGGCCCTTTCCCAATTCCTATGATGCAAGCTTCGAATGTTGAAGAGATTGATCCACTTTGTTGGTGAAGAATGGAGACTCCAAGCCAAAAATCTGCAAAACCTAGCTATGACTCAATGATGATGGATGGAATTCAAAAGATATTTGAGCATGGTAACTTTGTTTCGATTGTGGATGATAAAATGAGGATATGAGCTCTTTATTTATAGGATTTCAAGATGGATGAATGCCCAAATTTGAGCAATGTGGGACTAACATTCATCCAATGAAATGATGCCACTTTTCAAGCTATGAATGGATGATGGATGTGCAAGATTTGGGGTTTGTGCCAATAAATGTCAATATTTGAAATTCAAATTTGTTGAAATGACATGCAAGATGGAAGGGAAAATGCAATAAATGCCACTTGGCTCGAGGCAAAGGACATGTAAGATGAAGTTATTGCCTTGTTGGATGTACATGTTGACTTGGAATTTTTTGAATTCAAATTGAGAGAATATTCGAAAAGATGCCTTGTAAGGAAAATAAAGATTTAATAAATGAATTAAATATATTTTCATGTGCAACTTGCATTATCTAGAGGATGTGACATGAAATGAGGTTAAATTACTCAAGGGTTAATTAATTTAACAGGAGATTAGATGATGTGACTTATTTGACTTAGATTTATGGATTTATTTAAATCAAATAAGAGAGGAATATGATAAGAGGCTAATTAAATAAGGATTTTGATTTATTTAATTAAAAGGGATGGTGTTAGATTAAATCAAATAAGGTTTTAATTTATTTAATTTAATGGATAGACTTTAGAGATTTAATCAAATAAATTGATTATTTAATTAAATAGGAATAATTAGATTAGATAGATTGATTTAATTAACAAAAGAGGTTGACTTGATTAGATAAAATGATTTATTTAATTAAGGGACGAATATTGATGAATTTAATCAGATAGGAGAATTTGATTAAATGGTTAGACCAAGGGATGATTCAGGGAGAAATGATGTTAGTAAATCAGGATTGAATGCATGATGTCAATCAGTATATTTTACGTGTCTACAAATCCAAATCAACATCATCTTTTAGCAGGTTCACAAAAAAACCAGCAACAACATTTCAAATATCCCCATCATCAGACAACAACAAATCGACATAGATAGAATGAATCTATTGGAAGATTTATGCTTGAGAGAGGTGAGATGAAAAAAAATTGTGTTATGATCCCCCGATTTAACCCAAACAACTCGCAACCATTATCTCCAAAAATCCTCATCTTTAGAAATGATATCATGAAGCTAAGACAGAAGAGAATCTTTCACAAGTTGAAGCTCGTTGGTCAAACCATTCGATTGAATTTCATATTGGATCTCATCCAAGTGCTGAGAAATGAATTTCTTATTGTTAAAATCTTCCCAAAAGAATCCTTATTCCATCTCCTAATATTTTTCTTGACAAAGGAAAGTTTTTAGCAATTATGAACATTGCACTTCTCTTAATGTTAACTTTCCACCAATCCCTAATGCAATCTAGAAAATTGGGATGTCTCTACCACATAGCTTCAAATTGAAAAGGGACAAGCTTACTTCTCACAAGTCTATCAACAAAAAGAGAAATAGGAGAGTGGTTAGACCCGCACCTCCTGAACAAAGAAAGAGAGCAAGAATAATCTACAAACCAAGAGGCTAAAATGAGTGCACATCCCAATCTCACTTGGATGTTATCAAAACCAGTTCTCCTATTGAACCAAGTGAATTTAGACTCCAGAAGGTCTAGATCAATTAGAGCATTATCATCAATAAACGTTCTTTGGTTCAAACGACTATTAAAAGGAATCTAAGAGCCTCCCACCTTCTCATCATCATTCAAGGGGGTATTAAAATCTCCCATTACAAGCTAGGAGGAATCAAGAAAAGATAATCTCAGAGCACCAAGCCTATCCCACATCTTTCTAGCCTTCTTCACATTGGGAGCATAAATATTGGAAATGATCCAAGAAGAATTATCTTTAAGATGAACAAAATGAGTGTCAACATGGTTGAATTCCTCAGCTACCAAGGTACCCCTCATAGTTCTAGAATTCAAAAACATAACAATACCACTAGAAGCACCATCTGAGCTAATACCATAAAAACCACAATCTTTAAACAAGAAAATTTTAAACTTTTCCAACTTATCAATTTCCATCTTTGTCTCTTGAATAAGAAAAATATCCAGTTTATGATCCTAGATTAAATTTCTCAGGAGGTCATGTTTCTGAAAGTTGTTTAACCCCCTGTTATTCCATGAAATAATCTTCATTTACAAGCTGAGGGTGTGCTCCTAGAGCACATATCAAAATAGGGTTTTTTGAACCCTTTCAACAATCTCCTTGCATTCCCTTTCTCTTCTTTTTTGGGAAGAATGCCTACCTTGACCCTTGTTGTTTAAACCACAATTTGATTTTTGCCTTCTTGTAGTCACACCCTTGTGGCCCTGAGGGGAAGGAATATTCTATTTCTTCTTTCTTCCCTTGATCGTAGTATAACCTTCATCATCCTTTCACTATAAAGGATCTTCAGGAGCAATCTTAACAAAGGGAGAAAAAACCTCCCCAACACCCTTACCAAGAGAGAAGCTAGAAGGGGGAGATAAAACAAGACACTCTTAACCCCCTCAAACATGTTAGGAGAGAGAGGAGGCTCCATCAACTGCTTATCCCCACCATTAGTCACCATGGGCATTGAAAGAGAGGCAACACCAATCTCCTTCCCCACCATAGTTGGAGCCACTCCATTAGCATTAGCATTAAGCATTGAAATAGGGTTCACCTCCCACTCAGGGGAAACTTCCTCAGGAGAATGATGGATAACTTCCTTAACTTACTTTCCTCTCCAGACTTTAGGCCTGGGTTCCATAACCTTAGAAGGATAGTTCTTTTCCCAATGACCTACTTTTTTACAATTAAAGCAAGCAAAGGGAAAAGATTCAAACATAATATGTTACTATATAGTCATGAAATTGCACCCCTTACAATTTCACATGCATTTTTGTATCCGCTTTAGTGCCCACTCTCTTAGTATCTTGTGTAGGCTCATTTTAGCTCCTACATTAGTTGTTTTCCCTTCTTAGGATGCTCCAACACCCCTTTTCAACAACTACCCTCGCACGTCAGCTTTATGTCAAAAATTATGATTTTCTCGTTTGTGTTGTTTTGTAGCATGACGTGTCCAGACACTGGCGCACTACGAGGATGTATGCACGCCGCACTAGCATCCTACAATGTTTCAACATTCAAACGACCGTTTCCATGCATGTTTTCCACTTGTCACCTACTTTTGTTAGTGATAACAACTCAAGATTCCTTGTAACCACCTAGGAAGCTTATTTTCCTTACTTAAATGTCATATTTTCACTTCATTTGCAACTCTCTTTTGCTTCTAGCTTCACTCTAGCTTCTTGGCTTCTCTCTTTTCCTCTTTATTTTCTTGCTTACACAAATCTCTCACTTGTTACAACATCACTCCCAAGCTCTTACAGTTTTCTCTGCAACACTCTTTGTAGCTCTCTTGGCTCTAGCAACCCTCTCTTTTGTTCTTGCTCTCCCTCTTTACAGCTTCTTTGGATCTTGCAGCTTCATCTCCCTTATCTCATGCTTGTGAGCATCTTGGGATTCCATATCTCATTTCTATTACATCTTTGTTTTGTGATACAGGTTCTCCTCCTCGAGCGGGGATTACTTTTATCACTCATACTTGGTGGTGCGGGTTCTACTCCTAAAGTAGGTTTTTCTTTCACCACACGCTTTGTCCCTTTCTCTCTATCTATCTGGCTATCCGTGGAGGTGGGAACACCAAAACAGGGGTTTGACTAAGGCAAACCCCTATACAACCCCAACAATATTTTTTCCAGATCTTATGCATGTAAGTTTTGAAGACATTCACATACTGGAAGCTTCATCACTTGCATGGTTGTGAGCATTTCCTTTCTTCTCCTTATATTTATCCTTTCTACTTCACTTTATTTTATTTTTGTTATATTTTGTTGCTTTCTCACGTTCCAAGATTTCTCAGTAATTAGAGTAGTCACTTTGCCATTTTTTGTGACACTCTCACTTTCTGGTCTGTATGAGACTCTAGCATGCCTCTGAGATGCCAGCGTTCCACGTTGTCATATGTATTCCACAGTGTCGTCATTTGGCTGAGAGCTTGTTAGTTTGTCCAAAAAAATCTTTATGACCCTACTCTTTCTAATTCTATAACTCTCGCGTTGTTCCTTGAGGTAGCTTAGGGTAGTTTTCCCTGTGAGGCTCTCTGAATGAAGAGATCTCGTGAGTAGTGAATCCCCCTTCTCTACATTTTGGTTAACCCGGCATGAAAAGGGTATTTTTTCAAAAAGCTAGGAATTTATTTACCCCTATTTTGCGGGATCATAACTTTTGACTCATTGCTCAGAATTCAGAACCATTTGCACCGTTGGAAAGGTATCCTAGAGAACTAGTTTAGTCCCTAAAATACTAGTGCCTTCAAAAATTGAATTTTAAGGACCAACACAAGTTATGACCTCAAATTCTACTATGAAAACCTCTGAAAATGCAAACTACTAGAACCTAGAAAATACCAAAAAATTTAGAAAATCTAGATTTTTGATTTTTCTTTGTTTTATCACCAAAATGAATTTTAATATCCACATTCATTAGTTTAGTATCTAATTTTATTCAAAATATTAATGATATTCCATTTCATGCGTGTGATGGTGGCTTGGCTTTGCCTATGTCACTTGATATCTTTGATCCTTCTCACGAAAGTCCTCTTGCTTCAGGGGATATTTTGTTGCAAGAAGATGAAATCATTGATACCTTTCTTAATGTTACTCTACCTTCTATTCATTCCAATGCACTCTCTTTTGGAGATGATGCATTCGTGAATGATTAATCTCCTATTCCTTTCAATGCACTCTCTTCTAGAGACGTTGCATATGTGAATGATGAATCTTATCTTTTTTCTGATGCACTCTCTTTCAGAGATGATGCATTAGCAAATGATGAACCTCCTTCCACATTTGATCCTCCTTGGATCGATGTTGAGAATATGTCTTCAAATAATTATTCTACTAGTTGTGATGATTTTGTAAATGTAATCTATGTCTTTATCACCTCTCAAAGGCTTAAGAGACTAGTCATTTACCTAACTTCATCTAGTCCTCCTAAAAGGGTTTGTTCTATTAATGGTGTTCCATTTGATAGTGACTCTCCTAATCTTCCTAAGGCTCTCTATTACAAAGTAGTAGCCCATACTTATAATAATAAAATGAATAAATAACCAAGCCTTCCTTAAGCACCTAAACCTACAACTAAAGAACCTATTGATTACGATCTTGTCGAGCAAGTCCATGTTACTCTTATTAAGATCTCACTGTGGGACTTCCTTCAGTCTGCTTTGGTTTACCAAGGTATGCGTCAGGAAGCCTTGCAAAATATCCTCTTGCCTTCTTTTACCAAGTCGGCGGATGTTGATGCATTGATAGCTTATATTCGTGCAAATTCACTGAATATTACATTTTATCCGCAAGAATTCCTGCCTCTGGAAGTACAAAAGAAAGCAAACCCTCTGATGATTCTAGTTAACATTAATAATACCAGTATTAGAAGAAGCAGGAGGAAGTTGAGGCCATGCTCATTGAATATTGTTCAAGTTGTAGGCAAGGAAAAACAAACTATAAATGTAAGAGAGTGGCTAGTATCCAACAAGATAAAGTTGAGAAACTTGATTTTCAGCCAATTGAAGGAGATGATGGACAACTCTTTTATATAGCACAAAGGAGGTGATGGAAACAAATACAAGGTATGCCACAAAACCCCCTCAACTTTAATTCATCCTTTCCTATTGGGAATCAAAACTTTTCTGCTTGGAACTCTCAGCCTTGGCCAACAAACCAAAATCAGTGAAAAAACCCTCAACAATGGCGACAACCCCAACAAAATTGGAACTAGTAGCAACCAAATTCTTGGCCACAATTTTTTTTATAAGGTTCCAATTATAACCCCCAATGGCCAACACAACAGAATCGATGACAACCTCGATGGAAAAAAGACTAGCAATGACAGCAACAAAACATGAACTATTAGCAACCTATGCTTCCCCCTCCACCACAAAAACAAGCTACCATGTCTCCATCAAATCCTACATCCCAACCACCCAAGCAATTACAAATACCTACGTAACCTGCACCTAACCCTAACAACAAGCCTGTTTAGTAGGCCTATACTAATGAAGTTATTCAATACCCCACTTATGGGGTAGAGGCGAGGGATGTCCACCTCAAATCAGGAAAACAACTTGCTAGGCCTTCATCCCCTAAAATTATAGAGATAGAGGATGAAGAAACTATAGTTGAAGCTTCAGACAAAACACCTTTGGAACCTGAGTCAAATCAAGTACACCAAACTATCACAAATCCAAAGCCTCCTTTTTCCTGAATGCTTAGCTATTTAAAATCATCACACACAGGCTAAGACAAACCTCTTAGGTCAATTAAAAGATGTGAGCATCAAGATTCCACTCATCCAAGCTATCAA
Source organism: Sequoia sempervirens (assembly GCA_007258455.2). Classification (NCBI taxonomy): domain Eukaryota; kingdom Viridiplantae; phylum Streptophyta; class Pinopsida; order Cupressales; family Cupressaceae; genus Sequoia; species Sequoia sempervirens. The sequence continues at coordinate 218,494,250 of VDFB02058242.1, forward strand.
AGGCATTCCTATTTATACTAAAGTTGTGAGGAATCTATGTCTTAATAAACTAGGGAGAAAAAGGAAGGATCCTCAGATAGTGCATGTATTGGGAAACCTTGCAGACATCATGTTAGGGAACATTACTGCCCCTAAGTATACAGATCCTAGTAGTCTTGTAGTGGACATCAAGATTAATGGAACCCTCATCAAGAATACATTGATAGAATTGGGGGCAACAATCAATGTTATGACAAAAGAAACAATGCAATTACTTCAGTTAGCCAACCTTATACCTATACAAACTGTTTTATAGCTAGAGGAATAATTGAAGACTTAGTTATTGCATTAGATTCTTGGGAATATCCTATTGATTTTATAGTTCTACAGCCAAAGGTTAATCTTGCAAGCTATCCACTCATCCTAGGCAGACCCTGGTTAGCTACAGTCGATGCATTCATAGGTTATAGATATGTAAATATGATAATATCCAATGAGATAGTAACCAAGAAATTGGTTTCCTATCCTCCAGCATAACCTTATGTTGACCTTGAGCAGACTATTTAGCCTACTTTAGATGAGGAAGATAGTTATTCCCTACAAACTTTAATGACCATAGAACACAACCCTTTATTGGATGATCAAGATGAAAATGAGCTCATCGCTCACATAATCTAGAATGACTATGAAAGGAGCCCACAACAATAGGACTATCTCGTATGCCTATAAGACCCCTTGCAAAGTATTATACCCACCAATTCCTTAGAAGAAGTATCTTAGATATTTCATTCCTCACTACCACAACAATGTGTACCAATCATTCCAAGCCTTGACCTCTCATCTATGTAAGAATCATCCAAGGAATTAGAAGTCATACTAGGAAAAATGTTGAATATAAAAAATGCCTTGACTGAAGAACAACAAAATTCCCTACACAATACTGTAGGCACACACAACAACGTATGCATAAGATTACCATGATATGAAAGGCATATATCCTAACTTATGTATGCATAGGATCTATATTAATGATGGTTATAGACCCGTTAGGAAGCCTCAAAGATGGATAAACCCTGCCTTGAGAGAGATAGTGAAAGTTGAACTTCAAAAACTCCTTGACATAGGCTTTATTTATCCTATATCAGATAGTGAATGGGTTTCACCTTTGGTAATTATTCCCAATAAAGGTGGAAAATGGAGAGTTTGTGTAGACTACATGGAACTAAATACAACAACTAGGTAAGACCACTTTCCTTTACCCTTCATAGATCAAATGCTTGACTCTCTAGCTAGGAAAAAGTACTTTTAATTTCTAGATGGTTTCAGCGGTTATAACTAGATAAAAACTGCTCTAGAAGATCAGGACAAAACTACATTCACATGCCATTGGGATACTTATGCTCACTTTTTTCTACCCTTTGGCTTATGCAATGCTCTAGCTACCTTTCAAAGGGCAGTGCTCAACATCTTTTTTGACTATGCAGATGACTGTATGGAAATATACATGGATGATTTCACCACTTATGGAGAAACTTATGAGGAATCCCTCAACAATCTCGAAAAGGTATTGAAATGGTGTAAATAACATAGCCTGTCACTCAACAATGAAAAGTGTTTTATGATGATGACACAAAGCATTGTATTAGGGCACTTTATATCTAGTGTAGGGATTCAGGTTGATCCACACAAAATAGAAATTGTATCTACATTACCTATTCCACAAAAGCAAAGGGATATCAAAAGTTTCCTTGGCCATGTAGGCTAGTACGGGCAGTTTATTAAATAATTCAATAAAATTGTTGCACCATTATTTGTTTTACTAGACAAGGACATTGAATTTGAGTGGACATTAGAGTTCCAATGCTCCTTTGAAGAGTTGAATAAAGCCTTGACTCAAGCACCTATTTTGAGGGGACAAAATTGGACCTTACCTTTTCATATACAAACAAATGCTTTAGATTTTCTATTGGAGTATTTTTGGTTCAAAAAGAATGTAACAAAGAGTGTGCAATTTACTACATCAGCAAGAACCTTCAAGGAACAGAGTTGAACTATATTGTTACAAAAAAGGAGATGCTTATAGTAGTGTATGCCATAAATAAATTTAAGCATTACATTACTGGTTATTCATTTTTTGTCCATACAGATCATACAACCATCAAATACTTGATGAAAAATCCAGTAGTGGGAGGTAGATTGGTAAGATGGTCGCTCCTACAAGAATTTGACATTACCATAATGGACAAACCTGGTAAAGCTAATGTAGTAGCAAATTTTCTATCAAGGTTGCCAACACAATCAACCGAAGGAGTGGTGGATGAATCATTCCCAGATGAACACTTATTTTCTCTAAATGTACCTATCCCCCAGTATGCTAATATTGCCAATTATCTAGTAACAAGGAAGATTCCACCACACTTTTCTCCAAGGGAAGAGAGGTAGCCAATACACAAATGTTTTCCATACTCTTGGGTATTAGGTTATCTATTTTACATTGGCCTTGACAACATTATGAGAAGGTGCATAAGGGAAGATGAAATTTTTGATATCATGAAAGCTTGCCATGATGAGCCATGTGAAGTTCATTTTTCAGCAAAAAGAACAACCTTTAATATCCTCACAACTAGCTATTATTGGCCAACTTTGCACAAAGACGTTGTTAAATACACAAGGAGCCATGATAGGTGCCAAAGGATGGGAAGACCAACAAAGAGTGATGAAATGTCAAATGTACAACCTTAGTTAACACTAGCTTCTTTTGAAAAATTGGGTCTAGACTTTATTGGACCAATCTCACCTACTTCCAACAACAAGGAATACATTCTTGTTTGTCTGATTACTTGACTAAGTGGGTAGAAGTAAAGGCCTTACAATTTTCCAAAGATGGCAATGTGGCTAAATTCTTGTATGAGGATATATTTACTAGGTATGGAGTACCTAGAGAAATAGTCACTAATCAAGGTCCATAGTTTACTTTTGACCTCATTACCAAATTGGTTGAAGAATACCATATTAGACACAAGAATTCAACACCTTACCACCCTTAGGCTAATGGTCAGGTGGAAGTAATTAATAGGGAAATTGAAAGTATTCTCACTAAGACAATGCAACTACATAGGAAAGATTGGGTTGCAAGGTTACCAGAAGCAGTATGGGCATATAGAACAAGCTAGAAAACTACCACTAGTTTTACACCCTATGAGTTAGTATATGATAAGACAACTGTACTTCCAATTGAGTTTGACTACAAAACACTAAGAGCAACAGTGGAACTAGAAATGGACTTAACAAAATCTCAAAAGGAGAGGTTGCACACATTAAATGGATTGGATGAGATTAGAATGGAAGCAATCCATCACATTGAGGTAGTACAACAACAAAGGATGAAGTGGCATGACTAGTATATCAAAATAAAGGAGTTTAATGTAGGTGACTAGGCACTACTATTTGATTCAAAGTACAAAGAATTCAAGGGGAAGCTCCAATCTAGGTGGTTGGGCCCCTATGAAATAAGTCAAGTCTATCCTAATGGAGCAATCAAGTTACACATAATTGATGCAGTCAGATTTTCTCTTCTAGTTAATGGCCACATTGAAATTATATAAGAAACCAAAAACATTCACAAAGGTCCCAATGATGTAGGCGTGTAGCTTAACAACTATCAACATTTATAATGGGCCTTGACACTGTAGGTACTCGTAGCATGATCTGATTGTAGAAAATAAATTTTCAAATTAATTGGCACCATATTCACTATAAGTTCACACACATTCATTTCAAAATACCCACATGTAATATCTATCCTTTCACAATAAGTACCTGCAACATGATTCTTTTCACGCTAATCAGCGATTTCAAATATTTGAGTCATCACATCGCCAGCTAATATCCATAATACTCATCCCATCAATTGCACCCACCACCTCACAATTCATTAGCTTGTACTATATTTTGTCACATTGAATAAAAACTAGATACATTCTTTCAAATCGTACATGTACGCATACTTTGATGAAGTATCTCTTTTCAACCGACATTTTAGGTAATGCCTATCATGATTAATATAAATTTCAAACTTTCATTAGTCTTTCTATATTAATTCATGCATGCAAACTATTCATAATTATTTCCATTATTTCATTTAACCACCTCCCAATCACAAATGAAGTGGAGGTCACTTTCAGCAATTAAGTTGGGAGGGTACAACTCATTCTACCGTGCACCCACAAATTAAACTCAAATCTCAATAGATAGAAATGATGCAAAACCTTCCTAATAGTTATATCTCATTTGCTACCATTTCCAATTGCCAATTTCCAAACCCTGAGAACTTGAGCTTAGTCCAAACAATGTAGTTGAACTTAGAACCTATTCATGAGATCAAATTAAGTTGGTACTGAGAAGGGAAAGTTGCAATATGGTATGATAGTAAAAGTATACGAGGAAATAGTAGGAAGGTGAAGGATTTTGGAGCTGGTAGAGTAGATTGAGATGAATTTCCAAAATTGAATTAAACACAATGAGTAGAGAAAGTAAGCCAAAATGGGAGGTGATATCATTAGAAGGGAGCTGGCATCTCATAAGAAAAATTTGGAGGATGCAATGGTTCTAACCATTTTTACCAGGGTTGGATGGCTTGATTATTTCCTGAAGTTAACATAATTTAGTGATGATATGACAAGAAGGTTTGAAGCAACACTTGAATATGATGAAGCTATGGTGAAGGGACTGTCAATAGATGCATCCAAGACTGCCATTGCACAAGTCACTGGGTTACTGAGAACTGTGGTAGAGTTTCCAGCATGTGCAAACGTAGTTGCAGCCAGGGAGGAATTCTATGAACGAGAAGAGGAGTTAGACTCATCTTCACAAGGTATAAAGAGATTTTGTCTTCCCTAGTTATGGACTAATTATGCTTCCTACATTGTTAGATATATCACAGGTGGGATGGTAGGCAAAACCTCTTGTATACAGTACATTTTAAATTATCAGTCACCTTTGGCATAATAAGTTAGTGAATGTGCCAAACATTCTTTATAATTTTTTGAAACAGATGGCATCAAAATATCAAAGAAAACAAAGTGACACTTCTCTATCTCACCACTGTTTAATTGCTCTACTAATAAAAATAAGTTTGAGGATTCATTACCCACAAGTGAATTAGAAAGATTTTAAGGAGTGTACAAATATTAACAGTTTGTTGGATGCACCCGTGGCACCTAAGAATGTAGAACCTCAAGATGAACTTGTAAGAGAAATCCCTTATGTCTCCCCTATGACTTCACCTACCCATAGTCAAGGTGAGCACGAGGAACCTAATGAGCCAAAGTCTAGGTCACCTGTAATTGAGGAAATTCCATCTTCTTATAAATCACCAAGATCCAAGAGTAGGAGAGGTAGTGCATCTACATCCTTCACACCTTCCAAAATAGAGGAGAAGAATGATACTCTAAAGAAGAAGGGAGATGTTCAAAAGAAGAAGGGTGTTAAAAAGGGGAAAAAGAAGAGTCCTAAGAAAGAAACCCCTACACCTAGATGTTCAGGCAGATTAAGGAGACAAGGTGCCTGGTGAAATACAGAAGAACCTAAAGAAGAAGAAGAGAATAGAAAATAATAGCAAGAGGAAGGTGTCATGATAGTAGAAATCAACTATGGAGTGAAAGGAGATGCCCCTAGAAATGAAAATATACTTGTAAAAAGGAAAAGATACGTGTCAACTACCTTTGAATCAGAACCAAGTGATGTGTTTACTACTAAGAAAATATGGAAAGAAACCCTAGATAGTCCCATCCATGGAGACTATGAAGAGGGAGGTAATGAACAGTTCATGGATACAAAGGAGATGTACATAGAAGAAAGAGATGTGAGAAAGAGATCTAAGAAGCCTTAGACATGATTAAACACTTGGAGGAGTTAGTACAAAGCTATGAACACAAGGACAAGGAGAGAGAAGCAAAAATGCATGAAATGGAGGAGAGATTACAATTGTATGGCCATGGCACTAAACTTGATTTGGTGGCACAACTGGCCATAACTAAGACAGGGGATAAAGAGCTGGTAGTGCTAGATAAGAAACATCCTTCCATCAAAACTCCTAATTACCATACAACCTTGTCACTTGGCCACCAATTATGGAAAGTAACTGTTAAGCTTGCACATGAAAAGGAGAAATGGAAGAAAGAAAAGGAAATCTTGATTGAAGAACATGCAAAGGAACTGGAAAAGAGGGACATGGAGTCGATTAGATCATCAGTCAGGTTGGAGGAAGTGATAGGAAAAGCTGCACAGATTATCAGATGTAGACCTCCATAGAGGACATATGCATTGTTTTTGCAGGAAATATTTCTATGTTTTTAGTTTAACAAGTTAATTAGTAATTAGTTTGTTGGTATGAGTAGAATTTTTGAGTTTCTTAATACTTTTGTTGCTTCTACACCTAAAGAGTAGGATTAGTTGTGTGAATATTATTTACACAATTATGTAGTGCTAGATGAAACCGAGTGGAAGCCTCTGATTTTTGTAGGGCATCTTCAAATAAGGGCACTTGCATCCTATTATAAAAATGAACAACTTAGGTGTGAAATAATGGAAGAGTATGAGGAGAGAGAGAAATCAATTGCTCTCCCCATAAGGAAAGAAGCTAAAAACCCTAATGTAGTCATTGATGAATGGTTGAAACTCATTGATCACGAAGGTGTCTAGGCAAAAAAATCATAAAATTAAGGAAAGTAGATTATGAAAGAATGCAGATGTTAGTTGTGGGTTTGGTACATTAGTGCTACAAGCATGTACAAAATAGATGGAATAGTTTGACCCCTAAATTACAAAGAAATGAACCTCATTCTATGTATAATTTCACTTCCATGCTTCAAAGGGTACACAGGTATATAGCAATTGGTGTTAACAAAGGGATTTATTGGGTACCACTCACCTTTCACCAACCTATCCTCCTCAATCCAGTTCCATATTGGGCTGGGGAGAAAGGTGAAGAATGTGAGAAAGTTGGGAATACCATAATGAGGCAACTTGTAGCATATAAAGGCTTTTATTTGAAACATATCTAAGGAGTTGATACTATTATGGACCTGAGGCAGATTACCTTGCAGTACAATCAATATCCCTAGTGTTTTTCTTGGGGACAAGCAAAAGGCTAGTTTGGGGGAATGATGGGTCCATATATTAGTTCATTTTTTGTTGCTTTTATACATAATTTTAGATACTTTTAGATATATCTTCCAAATAATACTCCTATATATACTATCTTTTAATATAGTTTATTATGTAAACTTGAACCTAAAATATAATTATGGAAATATGGTTATGACATAATAGTATTGCATGGTTTATATGTAGATATGCATGAAATATGGATGAAATTCTATGTTTTAATTATGATAGTTAGTCTTGTGCACATGCTTTGTGAGTTAACCTTTTTGCAACCAAGGAGTAACTGTAGCACGTAACAATTAAATGCTATAACGTGCAACAAAAGGAAGACTGGGACAACAAAATAGGGGAGTTCTAGATTAAGCTAAATGTGATGATTACTAATTAAAGACACCTGATGGAGGTTGAACGTGCATCATTATAAGCGTTGAAAAATGATTTTGACAAATGTTTGTGTTTACATACAATCTTGTTTTACAGAGTTTTAGTTCTATCAGGATTCTTCTTTCTTTTCAATTATGGTTTGAACAATTCAGTCTTAACTATGCGCTCTGATATTTAGGAGTGGAAGTTAATGATTGCGGTTAGTTGTTGCTTTGAATAAGATTCACTTGAGCTTGTATATAGCCGATGGTTGAGTCCTTAGATTAGTTTGTTGGTTTTTCAATTTTCTTATTATCAATTATTTTTAGTTTCAAGACATGATGAATATTCAGAATGATTGAATACAACACGTGAGAAGATCTTATGTAATATTTCATGATATGCAATGAATGAAGTCAATTTCACTAGATTCACGTAGAATTTCTTAGTTAGATTTGGTTTCAGTTAAGCGAGAACAACCACTTGAGCAAGCCACTCAAGGAAATTGTTCTTCACTTCATTTTCTAGTTGTTTATTTTTGTTTAATAGTTGTTTCTTGTTTATCATTACTTCATGAACTATTTGCAATTTAAACTAGAATTTCACATTTTGCTTATTGGTAATGAATGTTCATGAACATGCATGTAACAGTTAACCAGTAGTACTCCGAAGGTTAAATTAGCTAAGCCATTAGTTTTTATCAGTTTTGAGTTGATACAGTAATATTTTATTAGCAACAATTCAGTTTCAATTTTAGTTGTAGGTACCCATAGCCATTAGTTTTGGCTTATTCTTTCACTATTATGTAGTTTTATGATTTCCAACAAATAAAATAACTTTAATAGGCTAGCTTAGGTAGTTTTGAGTTTCTGAAGGCATATGTACAATGTTGCACCATTACAAGTTTACAAACCTTGGGATGACATTTTAATGTAGTCTTAGTAATGTTGAGTGGACTGTTCAATCAAATAAACCTTTGAATTGTGGAGGTTTTACCAAGTTTACAATATATTAGTTTAGACTCTACAAGTATGAAAGCCATAAACAAACACTGAATTCTCAGGACCAAGCTTGGATAACACATTTAAAATCAATTCTAAATCCTCCTTATCAATGTTGTAATCTTTCAACTGTGTTCTTAGTTGCTTAACTTTGGAGATGGTCATTAATGTGGTCGTGGTCAAAAATTTTAGGATCAAGATTCATCAAAACATTATCAATCTGATATCCCCTTATCTTATCTATTTTACCATACATTTTTTCAAAAGCCTCCCAAGCCTCTTTAGGTGTTTTGCATGGTTCAACATGAAATTGTAAATCAAACGAGACTAATGAACATATGCATCTAAGTGTTTTTCATGATCAAGCTCCCATTTTGCCAATTCTTTAGCATCAGTAGGTTAAGGAATGGTTTCCTTTAGATAGCCTATTAGACCTTTCATCATGAGATAACTCTATACTGATTTACTCCATGTAGCATAATTATGTGGATTTAGGAGTTCAATTTGAGATTTCCCCATTGCAAAAACACAAATCAAGCAAAAGAAAGCAATTAACCACTACAATATTACCCTCCCCAGATTATTCAATCAAGAAACCCCCAAGAAAATATGATTTGTGGCACTTTATACTTAGTGCGATTACAGGTGCCACTTGCCAACAATAGCGAAGTGGACTTGATCTTAGTGCATATAGATTGCCAAATTTGGCCACAAGCTCAAAGTAAAAATTTTATAATAGATGAGATCAATTTGATCATGCCACTAGAAGGTACATGAAAAATTATACACTTTCAAAAATAAATCACCCAAAAATGTTATCGTAGGAGCAAGAACGAAGTTCCTGAAGCTCTAGAAATGAGGATGACTCAACAACACCTGTGAGAATCTACAAATTTTGGGAAAACCAGGTACCAAAATCAAAAACCAATTGCACCACTACAAAGAGCATGCAATTCTACCCCAAATAATAAAAAAATGCAAGAGAAAAGGTCATATGAGCAAGTTATGGTCCTTCGAAGTTGGACTGCAAATTCAAAAGCTTCATTGGAGAGGGGGGCAATTTTTTTAAATGCTGATATCATTGTTGATGCAACGATGACATCAACATTCAACACATTTGAATTTGATGGCCTCTTGCACGTCAAAAGGAATATACTCTCCCCTGCAAGGAATATTCCAACTAATGGCCAACGAGGAATCTTCAAAAGATGCTTATTGAATATGTTTTATTCGTTGGTCGAGTGAATCTATGGGTTATAAGATAAATCCACACCTATGAAAGTGATCAAGAATTGGAGATTCGATCTAGAGATAATTCAATTTTTATATAAAATTCTAAATCGAGGGCATTCTTAGGCTGTACTCCCATGGAGGGGGGCTTCTTAAAAAAAATTAGTGGGTGTCACTAAGATTTTTTAGGATTATTTTAAAGTGGGTGGTCCCATGAATTTTATAATTTAGTTTAAGCTCCTAAATTTATGGAAGCTGGTGGTCTCATGAATTTTATTATTTTGAATATTCAATTCAACATAGTAGATAAATATAAAATAATAAAAAAATTAATTGGTGGAAATTTGAAAACTCTATGTGATTGACAAGTGGCAAAAAATAACTTAAACTAGTGGGGCAATTTCTAGCCCCAGCCCAATTAGGGTACAGTCCCATGGAGGGGGGCTTCCTAAAAAAATTTAGTGGGTGTTGCTGAGATTATTTAGGAATATTTTAAAGCTGGTGGTCCCATGAATTCAATTTTGCAATTTAGCTTAAAAGTTTGAGCTCCAAAATTCAAGGAATGAAGTGAAGTAATTTGATAAAAAATAATAAATAAATAAAAATTCTCTCATTTTTTAGTTTTTTTTAGGAATTTAAAATTCGAAGTGATAGACAAGTGGCAGAAAAAATTCTTAAAAAATTCCTTAAGTTGTAGGGGCAATTTCTAGCCCCGCCTTAATTTCACCCACTAAAATTTGTAGGAGAAGATTCGGATTAATCGTGTAGCATAATTTTTTTTACTTCATGAGACCGCTTGATCCATGAAAATAGAAGCCCAAACCCCCCATGGGACCATACAGTTATACCTACTTAAATTTTTGAGCTAAAAAGTGGGGGCTGCTATTGTTGAGGAAAACATTCTATTTAATCTTATAACATTTTTTCTTTTTCTTTATGAGACCCCTACTCCTTCATAATAGATCCTAAGCTCCCTAAAAAACCTCACCCTTAGATTACCTATTTTTCTTTGCCATAATAACATGTTTCAACACTACATCATAATTATACCCTCATCCTTGTCCTAAAATTAATTACCTTTAACCTTTATATTTACTTTCCTAAAATAACATTAATTATTTATTTATTAATTTATTATTCCCAACTACAACTTTAATTAATCTAAATTACTTTATGCGATGTGCATACATTTGATTCGATCAGCTCAAATAAATTTAGGGCAAGTTTATATTTGTGTAGTTAAAAGATGGAGCTATCATATCTATGGCCCATCAAAGAACATTCCCCACTGGAAACCTAGGACCCTGGAATCGAGGTCATTTATGTCGACCTTTTCGCGGGAGATTTGAAATTCATACAACCCCGAATTCTATTCTTATTGTCACCCTCTTTCTTTTCAGGCCATCCTATCTAATCAAACACCGGTTCTTCCTGGTCTAGTCCTCGATTTCTATAGATCATCTTGAGCTTTTTTTTCGTTTCATTGGAATAGGTTTTACTGAATGAACAAAGGAAGTCTTGGTCGTTGAGTAGAAATGATGGGCACTGCTCCCAGAACCAGAAAAAGGGTGGGTGCCAGTCCCGTCCCACTCAAACGAGGAGAAGATGGCAGTGGCTTTACAAATTGGTAAGTGCCCCTCCCGCCAAATCCACAGTTTATCTTCATCGGTCCTTCTGGTAATACAAATTATATAAGTTATGGAGGCTCCTCTGAGAGGAGTTGCTGAATGGGTTATTCTTTGTGCAGTAGCAAATGTGGGAAGTCTGTTCCTGTTGGAGCTGTAGATGTGCATGATTGCAAGCTGGATGCTAAGATAAGGTTGGCTTTGGGTAAGCCTAGATACTAATGCTGCCCATGTTTTTATTTTGGGAATCAAAAAATAATTTTATGTTTTTTTGTCTCTGAATTTGATTCGATGTGGGTGATGGATCTGTAATTTAGAATGTGTGTGGATATTAATGGTGCCTCTTGCTTTGTATGTTGGCTGCTTATATTACTGCACCTGATTTTTTTCGCTGTGGGGAGTCAACCTGCATGCAGCCCTGATACTTGAACCAGGGGAAGGGGCAGTAAACTCCTGCAGATTTACGACTGGACCACAGCTAACTGACTACTAGTGTCCCTAGAATTAGATCACAACCCCTTGGACATCAACTTTGAAAATTTTCAATTTTCTTTTCTGTTAGGCAAATAGGGAAGTGTGTCATGGTAGAATAATGTCAAAGAAAACCATTGGGACAGGAGATCAAGTTCCAGGGTATATTTAACATAAACAATTTCCCTGGGATTTTATGGGGCCCAGTTTTGTGGTGGTCTGGGCAACCCTTCTTAAATTACCAGGGTACTAAGGATGAATCTGGGTCATCATCATGACACTCACATTTGCCATACCATTAGACCTGTGCTAAATAAGCAACCACTAAGGTAATTTCTGCAAACTGGGATTTATGTATCCTTGATGAATTTAAACCTATACTATATATTCATTTGAGAAAATATAAGTAGTTGGGTATTGAATTCGTTGACTTTAACTAGATTGCAAGGTGTTCAATTATTATCAATTCAAGGCCTGCATTTTTCATGGCTATTTTACTGATATTTCGACACGTGTGGTAAATTACTAATGTTTTGTTTTTCTGACCATGATTGCAGAATGCCACCATCCAATTAAGTCCACCGATAAGGACCTATCTCAATTGTGATTTTCTGTGCCCCTTTTTAAGCTTTTTCTTAAGAATATGTTAGTCTAGGTTTGGTTTCTTTATTATTTTTAATACTCTCACTGTCATGCAGGAGAAGCAACAAACGAAAAAACAAAGAAGAGACAGAAGATGCCAAGACTTCAAGGATGACCAAAAAGCCGAGGGGTCCACAAGCTCCGAAAAAGCCACTGTCAGCATTTGGCTTCTTCATGTAAGGTGTAAAATTTCTAGTGTTATTCAAAAAAAAATTAGGGTTTATGTTTGCTTACTTGGAAATTTTCTCATGGCAGGCTGTACTTCAGAAAGGAGGGTACTGATTTGAAAGAGGTGTGCTAAGCTTAACTCTGCTATTTGATTTGATTTTTTAGTTGTCACCATATTCCCTACTATACAAAAAAGGGCAACAAGTGTCTTTGTATGCTAAAACAAGGGAAATTACTATTAGGAAACTCTGTAAAATGGGTAGTTAGCGATAGGGCCATCTAAAATCCAAAAAAGGAAGGAATTCAGGCCGTGTCTTCAGTATGGAATAACAAGAAATGACATGAAAAATTCCAACAAGCATAATTCAAAATAACAGAGTCTGTATAAATGATGAAGCAAGATCCAGAATAGTATTTGTTATTCTGTAGTAGTTGCTCAACCTTTGGCGTTTGTTCTCTTTGTCCTTGTTTTCAAGGTATGGATAAGTGGAGAAAACTTTCTTAGGTTTTGGGGTTTTAAGCGTAGTTGTCAAATCTGACTGTACTTGGTTCAAATCTGGTTTGCTTCAGTTTTTTTGGATCAGTTGTATTTGTCCAATTCGGTCTGGATTTTTCAATTGCTGTTAGAAATTTTACCTTTTTTCTAAGTTTTGGATTTCTAAATTTCTTTGGCCTCAAACAATTCTAATTTCTCAAATCTGGTAACTATGATTTTAAGATGTATGCTAGTACTATTGATAATAAGATAGGTCTTTTATTATGGGTTTTTGGGTATAAGTTTGTAGTAGATTAGTTTTCTCATTTAAGGTTTAGGGCTTTAGGTTAGATGGTGGGTTGAAGACGGTTTAATTTAGTGCAATGTCAACAAGGGTGACAGTATTATTATGCTGTGTCCTTTCTGTAAATAGATATGTTTCTTCTTTATGCTCATTATTTCGCCACGTTGGTAGGTTGGAGATGAGTGAATTTGCTACAAAGAAAATATGGGTTAGTTGATATGATCGTGTATCACTGGCACACATATTTAGCAGAAAAAAGTCAAGAGGCCACAAAATCAAACAAATTTACAGATACAGAAATATTCCCCTTGTCTATGCAAGGGGTTTAAAGCTACATACAAGGCATATAGAATCAACTAAGATAAGAGGCATTTTGATTAACTGTTTATTCAAGAGAAAATAGGGTTTTGAATTTTATAAGTAGTACCAGTTTTCTGTTGTTTCCCCTTCACAAACTGAAGTATGTACTTTCATGCAGGTAAGTAAACTAGGGACTGAGGCATGGAAGTCAATAACAGAAAAGGTGCGTTTAAATTTCAATTGAGTGACAGTTGCTCTTGTTCTGGTGAACATCGAATATGTTTAGCCTAAAACTAAACGGATAGTATATTACGAAGACAGAATTTTGGTAGTCATAGAAGGTTTTAATCAGATCTTTGTCAATTGTATGATTTCCTTACACTATAGCCCCATGGAGGGACACTAACTAAAATTTTTAAGCTGGTGCTGATGAGTCATTTTTAAGAAAGTGATCTATGGATTGTTTAATTCTTTTCAATCTTTTTGTGGTATGAAATTTGAAGTGAGAAATTATAGGAGCCATGTGAATACATACTGTCCAGGTCTTTCAAAATTTAAGATCCCAATAAAAATGTCATGTAATGTGCCACATAGACATAAAAATCCTTAAGCTCTTGAGGCAAATGTTAGATCCCTATCGAGCACCTGCTGAAACACTGTGGGCTAAAAATGCAGGACTCCTATTATGTAGGAAGATATTAGTTCTTTTGGTAGCTGTATTGTTTCAATTCCATGGGACTGGCCTTAGAGAAACCAGGAGTTGTAGCCCCTTTTCTTATGTTCTCTCATTCTGATGATGAATCACGGAGTGTGGTTCGAAACGTTGATGCAAAAAATTCAAACACAATCTAATCCAGAAAATTTAACAATAATCCTTAAATAATTTTCAAGATCGCTTTTAGTTTGCAGTTTGCACAGTTGGGAAAATTTTTGCTCTTTAAGTCATTTTAGTAGGATTTGTCTTGCTTGGTTAAATGAGATTTTCTAATGTCCTCAACATCTTGGTTGTAGAAGAAACAAATTTACATGAGCATGGCTGAAACAGCACAGACGGAATATGAGCGTGCCCTGGCTAAGTATCATGAAGAACTCCGCAAGGTGGGCTTGTTTTCTATGGTAAAATAACAATACTGCATCTATTTTAAGATGAATCAATGACCAATTATTTTGAATCTGCATCATTGTGATTCAGTTTAACGAAGAGGGTGACTCAGCAGAAGTTGGCATAATTGATATGGTTAGTTAACATCTTAGTTTACCTTGTATATTTTAAGATTTTTCCCATTGATTTCAGAAGCTCTCAGTGAACTGAATGAATTACAGGCTTATTACGAATCACCATACGAGGATGATTATCTATCCGAATGGCAAATGACTGACGAGGATTAGGCATCGAAGGGTGACTTGGCACCATGATCTTGCAAAATACTTTTTGCTGTGTATAATGTTTTTTCATTCATGCGGGGTTCATTTTTTCACAATCCAGTGTGGCTAAACATGACTTTTTTGTACATGAATCGATCGATGCTTCATTACTGTACATTGGACAAGAAAAGAAATGATCGTGAGTGTAAGTAGACGAACACACCAGCAGGTGCATGATTTCTGCCAGATATGTATGTATCAATTTTGGGGGCCATGAGCTGGTGTAAGGCTTTTAATTTGGATGGCATTTTGGTATGCTTAACAGGGAAATATTTGCAGTAATAGTGTAGAGGAATGCTCATGCACTTTGAACTCGATGAAAGAATGTCTATATAATTATAAACTACCGTAAGTTTGGAGAATTTATATTACATGTGGTTGACATTGTGTCTTGATCTTGCCATGTATTAATGATTTCCACTACCTTAAGTTTGGAGAATTATTAGCTAACATGGTTTGCTTTGTAAAATAACTAACACTTGTACTTAAAACAGTTCAAGGATTATATCGATAGGTTTTTTTCGCTTAGATAAATCTAGATTTTTTCTTTATAGATTTTGGGTATTATTTGATTTTTATTTTTTGAAGATTTCACATGATATTTTGGAGGAGTTTACTATTAAATGACAGCTGATTTACCAGCAGTTGAAACTTGTTTTCCACCAACTCAACAGTGGTTTAATTGTGAGTAAATCTCGTTTTCAAGTGTGAGATAGGTTTATAGATCAATTTTGGACTTGCAAGTCCATAAGGAAAGCCTATCAGCTAATTAAAATTAGATCTGAAAAGATGTTTAAAATGATTCGATTCTTTTTAAAAATTATGGGTGAAATGAATATAACAATAGTAAAATTAATTTAAGAGTCACGATATGTTATATGATAGAATTTAGAAGCATAGAAATTAAGAGTGAAAGAATAGTTGAGTTGAAATATTGATAGTTAGATGTTTATTGTTTTGATTTTTTTAAACTTTAACTTAAAGTTGTTTAAGATTAGATGTGTTGGAAGTAGAATGATAAAATTTGAGTTAATTTGTTCCAAGAATTTTGTATTTTTAGACAGATTTGATTGTACGATTCTCATAATTGTGGTACTTGCAGTAATGTTTTGCTTGGTGTTTGTTTTTGCAATTGAGATTTTTTGGTGTTGAAAAACGTCATTGAAACTTGTGATGACAATGGGAAATCTTTGAGGCTTTTTTGATTTTAGTCAAGCTATGTTGAATGATTCAATGAATTTGATAAAATTGAAAGACAACAAGTGAATCTAACCAGTAATAGTGCAATTGTGATGATGCTAAATGCTTGAGACTTGAGACTTGAGACTTTGATGCAAAAGATGTTAGAGTGACCTAATGCAAGAATTAGGGTTTTGTTTCTTTTTTTGATACAAGGACTAATTTGGATGATGTGATTGATACAAGAGGTTTGAATGTTCAGTGATCTTCAATGCAAATAGATGTAGAGGGGTTGTGATAACATATGGATGATGGATTCCTTGCCTTGATTGAAATGACTTGGGGTGATGTTCTTTTATATATTTCCTAGGTGCATAATTTAAGGGTTTTGTTTTGGGAGTTGGTGAATAATGCTTAATTAGAATTGAATTCGTTTGGGCTAATTGTTAAATTGAATTTAAACAAAGCATGCCAAAATTGCACCTAATACCTTAAATTGGGCCAAGTTTGCATGCGAGATCTTGAATCTCATAGAGAACAATATTTTGAGTCAAAATTGTTCTCTCAAATATAAGGACCTCTATCCTTACTCTATTTTGTTATTCAGAATGGGAATGAGACTTGTCACTTATTTCAACATGGTTGAAAATATAAAATTCTTATTTACCTATGTTGAGTAGATTGAATGGACATGCCACTAATAATATGTGGCCATGTACAAGTTGCCCCAAGTTGGCCACTTAATAGTGATTGTGGCCTTCAACATATGCACATATTAGAATAAAAGTAGAAAACCTCACAAAACATGATAGCTAGAACCATGTTGCAATTAACTATTGGTTCATAGAATTTGGACTCACATTAGTTGTTCACACATTCACTTGTTGATCAATTGGTTTGTGCCCCCAAATGAGCAAAAAAGTAATGGTTTCACCTTTTGACATTTGATGTTGTTGAGCCCATGCAATACCATAGACCAAATGACCTAGGATAGCGTTGATTATTAATGATCTATTATACTCGTAGAGCTCCCAAGTAACTTTGAGACTTCTCGATGATTTTAAATACACTCCAAAAGAACTATTCATTCTTCTTATGAAAATCTCAAGAAAAACATTAGGGATAAGAGCAAATTCCTTTAGGAATCTAAGACTTCCCCTCTTAGCCAATACTTCACTTCTTATGTGAATGTGTCATTACTTGTTCTCATGAATGTGTTATGATTCTAAAGGAAAGGACTTAAAATTTCATCCACATATTAGATCTTGTATTGAAATGACATCTCAATTACCATGTTTCCTTTCTAAAATAATCATATTGCATAATACACATTACCATCTCAATATATTGGTATGCATTTATTGAAGCTCTTAGAATCTACGATGAAAAAGACATGTCCTACTTGTGGAATTGTAACCCCCTTAACATTATAGATGGAGGGATTATTTTAGGACTAAGGACTCTCCTCAAGGGTGTGGGGTGGAGGAACTTACACCATGCTTTACTTCTACCTTTTGCAAGCATCCTTCCCCTTGAGATCAAGTGTAGTTGGATGGCCAAATCTAGGTTATTTTTAATTGGTTAAGGTTACCATTGGATAAAGCTCTTGTAAAGGGAGAAGCTCCCAACAATATAGCATTGGGTGGGAATAAGAAGCAATAGCTAGAGCCAAGTGATTATCCAATGTGTAGTGTATTTTAATCATGATGTTTGAAGCATTATGTCAGTTCACGAGTGGTCTATTTGAGCATTTGGATTATCGTGTTCATATAGGGTGTCACATTGTTTTACAACACAATTCATAACATTGATCTACTTTTTATGATCTTTAGAATCAAATTTGGTTGTGATGAATACCAAGTTTTTGAAGGCATTTAAATGTATCTTTTGTATAGATCCAACAACAATGTCATTCTATGAGACCACATTTCTTCTAGGGGCTTTTTTAAATAGTCTTATTGGGTGGTTGAGGGACCCTCCTCTATCTAAAGATAGGGTACCATCTGATCTAGTAAAGAGTTTATTTGATAGTTGTTACACATGAAAATCTACATTGCAACTACCTCTTTACAATCCATATGACAACACATGAATGAAATGCTACTTCTTAGAGACATGACCCTTAACGAAAGAGATTTAAATCCCTTAGAAATGGGAGATGTGTTCCTTTAGTGAAGGCTTGTAATTTATATACAAATGTTCAAAATTTAGTTCACCAAGCATTATGAATAGTGCATTGTCCATAGTAGTCTATAAGAAGATATCAATGACCACATCAAATATATAATAA
Source organism: Sequoia sempervirens (assembly GCA_007258455.2). Lineage (NCBI taxonomy): Eukaryota > Viridiplantae > Streptophyta > Pinopsida > Cupressales > Cupressaceae > Sequoia > Sequoia sempervirens. Next base: position 218,512,869 of record VDFB02058242.1, read on the forward strand.
AGTATGAATAGGGAGTGGGATTGAATAGTTTAAAAAAATATGGATATCAAATAAGATAGATGCTTCAATAGAGTGAGAGATAGGATTGAAATTTAGAATTAATGTATGTTTAAATGAATTCTATGTTTAATTAGTTTACTATAATCAACAAAAATTACGATCTCATAGATCTATAGCTTGAATGCATACATAGAAATTTTATTGATTAGCTATAGACATGGTGTGAATTTGATGTATAAACAATGTTAAAATGAACCCTCAAGAAAGGTAAACTGAGATAATGTTCATAAAATTTATAAACATGATGTTAAAAATTTACTTTACAATCATGCTCAATGAGTTCTACGTATCTTCTAGTGTAACCTAGAAAAATAATCTTGAACCAAATGACATGGGTCAAGTACAAGATCTCTATAACCTTAATAAATCCCAAGTCAAATAAATATTAAATATTGTAATTTTCTTAATTAAACCATTAAGGTAAAATCACATGAAGAAAATGATTAGTACAATCTAATTTGGCTCTAATACCATGCTAGAAATTATGATCTTAGATTACCAGTCATTACAAATAAATATAAAATAAATCAAAGTTCAATAGGAAGAGCTAACAAAGAATTTTAGCTCTTGAAAAAGTTCAACAAACCCTTAAAAGGGTGCATTATAGTTTAGATTTGAGTCGTTAATAACAATTTTGGGGTGTGATAACAAATTCAATTTATGGATCACAACAACTTTTTTGGAACTTTCTTTCTTTTTCCTTTGCATCACTTTCCACTTAGAGGAGGGCAAAAAAGATTGATCATTTATTACAGCCCCACAACCCTCCCCAAGAAGGAAAGTGTCGATGATAGCTTTTGAAGGGACAACCATTTGTGAGTTCTTGCTTTGAACAAGGCATAAAGGCTCTCTTATATTTGAAGAAGATTTCTTCAGTGACAACGTAGGCAATATGGGTGGTTCAAATTTTCTATTTTCAACTTGATCAATTGAAGAGGGAGATAGAGGATTCTCTAGAGGTCCATCCATAGTGTAATGTTGTGGGAGGGCATCTTTCCACCATGTAGCATGATTGCTAGAATAGAGCTTGGAGTTGGGACAATCAAGACATCGAAAGGGAAAACCTTCATAATCTAGTGTCTAAGACCAACTATGATCTACAAATTTGAAAATTATGTCTACGTGAAGTGCTTTTGAAGTGTCTAAGACCAACTATGATCTACAAATTTGAAAATTATGTCTACGTGAAGTGCTTTTGAAGTGTCAATATCAACAAGAATACGTGCATCAAACCAAAATTGAAGCGGAAGGTTTGGAAGGCGAATCCACACTGATTTAACCTTGAAAGACTTAGTAGAGGGATTAAATTTAGGATGCCATGGTTTGAGCAAGCACATTTTGGTCCCAGATCCAATATGTCCACACAGAATAACATCCTGATCTCGCTCACAATCAAAGACCACAATTAAAAAAACCACAATTGTAGGTATACATTTCAGGGTTACCATTCAAGAACGACCATCAAGTATCAGTAATACATTGGTGTAGTGCTGGGAGAGAAGGCCATAGGTCATTTGAATTGACTGATTAATCCATGTGCTGCAAAGTAAGCTTCACTTTCTGAAGCTTCATTTTTTATTCCTTCCTCGAAGACAAGGCCATGATATTTGGAATTACAGCTGAGGGGTTTCCTTTTCCCCCCACCGTGAGACCTGGAGCAGCCCGTGGGAGTGGGAGGTGAATAGTCTGATATGAAAATGCCACTGCATGTTTGAAACTAGGAAGCGTAAGAGGACGAAGATTAGGATGTGAGTCGTGAACGTAAGGCCCTGGATCTAGAGTAGGGCACAAAACAACGTGCAGGTCATTCTTGTCTTGGAAAATGCATCCCTTATCCTTTGCAGTATTGAGAGAGATGGAAGAATTGGAGCTATTGGGAGGGGGATCGTCCAGAGAGAGTCGTCAAATCGGTTCGCAGAAGCCTTCATCACAAGAGAATTGTGCAATGTGAGGGTTCAGTAGCGACATCTTGATTTCTCTCTATATATAAATAAAACCATTCTAGGTTAAAAATATTCATATTTAGCATCATTCCATCATAAAACATTTAGATAATGAATGATAACATATTTTCATATTGTGATTTTGCTATCAGGATTCAATCATGTAGTTTTTGAGTCAAACTTATTGACCCATGTTTCATGGGTAGTGGTTCACAAGAATCAATCTCTCATGATAATGAATGGTCCACTTAACACTCATTGCATCTAGGTGATGAGTGTTAAGTTGACCATTCATTATCATGAGAGATTGGTTCTTGTGAGCCACTACGCATGAAACATGGGTCAATGAGTTTGACTCAAAAACTATACGGTTGAATCCTGATAGCAATATCACAATTTGACACACTATGGAAAATACCTCCTACTTATCATATTTTCACAAACCATGAAGATAATTGTTAAATGTTTGTGGATTAGATTGTGTCAGTATTTTTTTGCATCAATGTTTCGGATCACACTCCGTGATCAACCATTAGGATGAATAAGAGAGCATAAGGAGTAAAAAAATATTGACACAATCTAATTCAGAAACATTTAACAATTATTTAGAGAATGGTCCATTAAAACATAGATCAAACATAGGACCACTTATCCTTACTTCCACATGATCAATAATATCTCTTATGTATAGTGATAGAATTCGCTATTCATTTCCAATGAGAGAGAACCTCCCTAAATATAAGAGGTGTGACAAAATAATTGAAGGGATATTAGTCACACCTATTCAAAACTATCATTCATAAATAATTAATCATCTAATAGTTATTAGACTATTATTATTTTAAATGGGATATGTTTAATAACATACATAATATATAAGGTTTTAAAGCCTATATTACAATATATAAATGTTATAAGGGTATGACCCCTAATAACATTATGTTCTAACAATGTATATTCTTTTGAAACTATTGTTTTTATTTATTTTCTTGTTAATCTCTAGTTGATATCAACTACATAACTTCTTTGCTTCTTCAGACACATTTTCTATTACCTACAAATCCATCTTATCTAATCCTTTTTTAATATTCCTTTGCATACCCTTCACATAATCATCTCTTTATGATGTCGTTCCATTGTGCTAGTGGGTGTGTACCCAAACTAGATGGTGGAGCTAGCAACCATGTTTCCATCAAGGGGTTCACCTACGTGGCACTTTGTTGGGATGAAAAAATCACCCTTAATGCCGATGGGTACCACTTACTAATAGTTTGGGATTTTGGTATCAAACTTGAGGTCACTTAACTTGGTATCAAAGTTGAGGTCTCGGGGTCGGGCCTTGTAGAGTGGTGGCCCTGTGATGTCCTAGGTTGAACCTTGACAAACGTTCCTTCATCATGTCGGTAGACATGTACCCAAACCAAATGGTGGGGTTAGTAGCCATGTGTCCATGAGGGGGTTCACTTGTGGCGATACTCTAGTGGGACAAAAACCTCACCCTTAATATCGGTAGGCACCATTCACTAATATTGTAATGCCCCCTCCTTAATTTTATATGAAGGGGGGATTTTTCTTGTAGAGTGTTGTTTTATTTTTCCTATAAGATCCCTATCTTAAGGTTCCATCTTACAACCACCTTAAGATATTTTATGAAAGAAAGATAAAATTAGACCAAATCACAAGTCTAGTTAAGAAGCAACACATTTTTAAGGAAAGACTAAAGTTAATTACAAATTAATTTATTTTTAAAAGAGAAAGTAAGGGTATAAAAGAAGTTAAGCAAGGATTTAATGGAGGGGAATTATTGACTTTTTTTTTATATGTTTGATTTTATCTCATGTGGAGTAGAGGTTGTTTTATAATAGCCTAGAGACCCCTATAGGCTTGAAAATTAAGGAAGGAAACACTTTTCCTTTCCTTGCAAAGTTGATGGATGAAAACCCTCAACTTAAGAAGATTAGAAGTTACTTTCCAAAGATATTTTAATGTGTTAAGCTACTACAAACTTCAAGTAATTTAGTAATTATATAAGAGAAAATATTTGACATAAATCTAAGTTGATTTTTGAGTGTTCCAAACAAAAATAAATAAATTGAACAATAACCATTAAGTTAGTAATACATTCGAGGTGGTGGGCCTAGCTCGATTGGCTAAAGCATCCTATTGCAGGAAAGAGGTCATGAGGTCTAGTCTCCCCACCGTCCCTGTGGTATCAGAGGGGGTGTCGTGCTAGTGCCACCGGTCATGTGAAAAAAGTTTGCTAGGCACATTGTAGTTTATTGGGGGATGGATACTTGACCATTTCTTGTAGTCTAAAAAAAAAGAAAGTTAGTAATACATTCACAAAGTTATTATTGATAATTAAATATGCAAGTTTTATTGAGTTGGATATTTAGGGAAAAATAAGAAAAAAAATAAAAAAGGGACATTACAAATGGTACCAGAGCTAGATCTTACTAGCTAGTAAGTCTTCCTTTGTAAGGAAAGCTAAGTGCGGAAATGCCTTCCTAATGCCAATTCTTAGAAGAGAAATGCAGATATGTCATTCAATCTCAAGTTACAGTTCATTAAGATGCACATTAACAAAATAACATATTAGACAAATTTAACACAATCACAAAATGAACACCAAATTTACGTGGGAAAACCCTTACAAGAGAAAAAACCACACACTAAGCAAAGTCACTTTGTATTACAGTAGATGATGTTTACATGCTGAGTTACAAACTTGTGCTTTCAAATGTTAATTCACAGTATCAACTTCAACAACATTACATTTCCTTGATCAACCTCGTTCACTAATTGAACTATCTAGTACTTCCAACCATACTAAAATTTTCAATGTGTATTCACATTCATTCTACATTCCAAATCAACCAAAGAATTGTTTGATTTAGATTCCCAAAGCAACTGCAACAAATAGTCTAACTATTTTCCATATCAAACCATCAAAGATATTTTTTTCATGCTCTCTTTGAATTCACCAAGTCGCTTTGATGTCTGCATCCCCTTGCAAAGTCACTTAGTCAAAAAACCCTTAATGGTCACCAACCAATCATTGCTTTCTAGCTCGGCATGGTTGGGTCCCACCAAGTCACTTCGATTGGGGGGACCTCATATCGACTCCCACCGATATAAGTATGTCACTTCAATGAAGATCATAACGCTCCATGTGGTCCCCACTTCCATGTCACTTCTGTTTGCACCAATTACTGCTTCCCCACAAGGAACTTCCTGGGTCCTACCACGGACACTGCGGGTTAGTGAAGACTCACACAACAGTCATCGTCTCATCAGAGGGATTGACTTCAAAGTCCCGAAGAAATTACAATGTCACCCTGATACAATCTCATTGAATTATCGAAGAGATGCTAAGAAGACTCTAGTCGAAGTGATAAAATCCCACTGACAAAATACATAATGCCAAAGCAAGAAGTGTTATCGGTCCATTGAGGAGACTATGAATAAGGTCCCACCGAAAATGAACAGTTAGGCCATTGAAGGAATAAACACACACACTGCAAATAGAATATCAAGCCAGTAATTTGAGGCACATTTTCCAACATGCTCCCACTTTCAATGAAGAACTTATTGGCTCCTTCAAAAAACTCGAAGTTACTAAATATCATAGGCCCCAAGGCCCATCAAATTGGCACATCACTTGAACTTATCTGTGCTCACAGGCTTTTCCAATGTGTCAACAACATTCTCTAGAGTATCAACCTTTTCCAGATTAACCTTTCCATCCTCCACCATATCATGAATGAAATGGTACTGTACATCAATATGCTTCATCTTGGCATGGAAAGTTGGATTTTTTACCAAACATATAGCACTCTAACTGTCACAACAAATAGTAACCTGTGTTGCATTAAACCTAATATCAGAACACAAACATCTAAGTTAGATGGATTCCTTGCAGGAGTGAATTGCTGCCATGTACTCTACCTCAGTAGTAGATAAAGGGACTACAACCTGCTGCTTACTCATCCAACTAACTGGACAACCATGTAATGTGAAGATGTATCCACTGGTGGATCTTTTGTTGTCAATGTCCCCTGCCTAATCAAAATCCACATATCCATGAATGCTAATAGATCTCTGTGACCCAACCGAGTTACCATGATAAAATAAAGCATACTAAGAAGTACCTTTCAAATATCTAAAAACTCTTTTCACAACTTCCCAATGTGGTCTTCCTGGATTAGCCATAAATTGACTAAGTACTCCCACTGCTCGGGCAATGTCTAGCCTAGTAAAAACCATCTCGTACATTAAACTTCCAACCAAACTTGCATAAGGAACTCTACTCATGTCCTTCATCTCAATAGGATATTTCAGACAATCCTCAACAGAGAGTTTCGTTCCCTGCAACACTGGAACAACTAGCTACTTGCAATCTGTCATATTAAACCTCTCAAGGACAACATTGATATACTTACTCTGGCTGAGCCAAAGCTTTCTATTTCCTCTATCCCTTTTGATTTCCATTCCTAGAATATACCTAGCTGCACCTAAATATTTCATTTCAAACTATGCTGGCAACTGAGATTTTAAATCAGAAATCATACCCTTACTATTACCAAAGAATATCATATCATCCACATATAGGGAAATAATAAGCAACCAGCCATTTTCAGATTTAAAGTATACACAATGATCTGATTTTGATCTTACAAATCCTAATGACAACACAAATGTGTCAAACTTCTGGTACCACATTCTAGGAGATTGTTTTAAATCATACAAAGATTTCTTTAACTTGCAAACCAGATTGTCTTTACCTTTTTCAACGAAGTGCTTTGGATGAGACATACACATTTCTTCTTCCAAATCTCCATCAAGAAACCCTGTCTTCACATCCATCCGCTCAATCTCTAAGTCATACACAACTGCTAGTGACAATAGAAATCTAATAGATGTTAGCTTAGCTATAGGAGAAAAAATTTCTCCATAATCAATTCCCTCTACCTGGGAATTACCTTCGTGACCAACCTAGCTTTATACTTCACCACTTTTCCATCTAGACCAATTTTCTTTTTAAATACCCATTTACAACCAACAGGCTTTCGACCTTCAGGAAAAGGTACCAAATCCCAGGTTTCATTCTTTTTCAATGATGCCATTTCTTCATTCATGGCCTCCAACCAAGAATTTGAGACATTTTAATTGCCTCTTTCATAGTCCTAGGCTCATCAGTGCTAGTAGTCAAAGCATAGGCACAACTTGAATCCAACATGGAATATTTGTACCTTTTCGGTTGTTGCTTCTCCCGTGTAGACCTCCTCATAGGTTGAGACTGAGGTTGTGGTTCTTCTTCTTGCTCAGAACTCTCAGAACTACTTGAGCTCTCCTCAGATTCATGTACACTTGGATTTTGTAGTTCCTCTTTATTTGAAGTCAGAGGAATTTCTACTACATCCTTCTTCTTGTCTTCTTTCATCTCTAACTGTAGATCCATTGCAGAAGGTTTCAGCTCATGAAAGAAGATTACACTTCTGCTATACAACACCTCAGTGACAGGATTGCAAAGTTTGTATGCTTTCACACCAATTTCGTAACCTATGAAGATACATTTTACAGCCTTGTTCTCCAACTTAGATTTTTTATCATTCAACACGTAAGCATATGCCTCACAACTAAAGACTTGAATATGTCTCAGAGAGGGCTTCTTACCAGACCATGCTTCCATGGGCATTTTATCAACAAGCGTTGAAGTAGGTGAACGATTAATGAAGTAACATGCTATAGCCACAACCTTAGCCCTTAACTTCTGCTCTAGACCAGTACTTCTCAACATACTTCTCACTTTTTCCATAAGTGTTTTGTTTAACCTTTTAGCAACTCCATTATGCTATGGAGTGTAAGGTGTAATTTTATGCCTTTTAATCCCATGGTCTTTGCAATACCTTTTAAAATTTGTAGAACAAAATTCATTGCCATTATCTGTCCTCAAGCATTTAATTTTCCTTCTAGTTTGATTTTCTACCAAGTTTTTAAAATCCTTAAACTGACTGAACACTTCTTATTTACTTTTTAGAAAATACACAAATGCCCTTCTCAAATAATCATCTATAGAAGAAACCGAATATTTAGACTTCGATAATGAAGGAACATTTATTGGACCAAATACATCAAAGTGAACATAATCTAGTATACCAGAAGATTTATGAGGACTAGAGTAAAAAGAAAAATGGTGTTGCTTTCCATAAATGCAATGTTCGCAAAAAATAAACTCTAGGTTACAATCATCAAGCCCTTCAACCAGGTTTTTATTTTTTAAGGCTTTCAAGCCATTTTCTCCTATGTGACCAAGTCTATGATGCCACAACATGGCTTTATTTGCTGGGAGTTTCACCTCCAAAGAGTTTGCACCCAAAGGAACAACGTTCTCCTTCCCTACACGAGCAACTTTGTATGACTTTGTAGAGACATTGTTACATTGAAAAACACATGCATCCAACTTGTACAAAGTGCCAATGTGTGCACCCTTGGCCAACACCATTGAGCCTCTAGTCATTTTGCAACCACCACTTGAGAATGAAACTTGTACGCCAACATCATTCAGCTTACTAACATAAAGAAAATTATGAGCCAAACCTAGTATGTGCATTATGCCATCAATTCCTTTGATTCTTTTATCATGAAATTGAATTCTGACTCTTCCACGACCAACAATTTCAAGAGATGAGTCACTTGCTAGATACACCTTTCCGCTAGCATACTTTTCATGCTTCATGAACCAATCTTTGTGAGATGTCATGTGAAAAGATGCACCTGAGTCAATCAGCCAGACATCATCTGATGCCTAGGTCACCAAGGTAGCAATGAAGGCATCTGCTTCACTTTAAGAAGAATTATTATCTGAAGAGTTCTTCTTTTTCTCCTCTTTGCAATCCTTTTAGATATGTCCAGTCTACCCACAATTCTAGCATTTCACCTTGGAATTCTTGCCTAGAGACTTTGATCTCTCTTTAGACTTGGATTTAGACTTCTTGTATTTCTTCTTGCCTCTCTCCTTTGATTTTCCTCAAATGGCAAGGGCCTCCTTGGCCATCTCAGAAGACTTCCTTCTCATTTCTTCTGGAAGTAGCAAAGCAACCACATCTTCCATCTTGAAAGTGGTTGTTGTACTTCCAATAGCCATCAACATATGGTCCCACGTGTCAGGAAAGGAGCATAACAAAAGAATACAATGATCCTCGTCATCAATATTTACACCTACAGAGGCCAACTGAGCGACAATCATATTAAATGAATTCAGATGGTCTACAACAAATGCTCCTTCCTCCATCTTTAGGGAATATAATTTCTTCCTTAGAAATAACTTATTCACCAAAGACTTCCCTTGATAAATGTCACCAAGTTTCTTCCATAATGAAAATATAGTCTTCTCATCATGGACATTCAGGAGAATAAAGTCTGACAGACAAAGTCTTATTAACCCTTTGGATTTTCTATCTATGAGGTCCCAATCTTCTTGTTTCATGCCCGATGGTTTAGTTCTAGACACAACAACCCAAAGATCTCTATCCACCAACAGGTCTTCCATTTTGATTTTCCAAAACTCAAAAATTCCACCATTGAAAGTTTTTCAATTTCTACTCTTCTTGATGTTCTTGTTGTCTCAATCTGCAATCTAGACTACCAATTTCCTCTACAAGACTCCCTCTACAAAATTATCACAAAAAACCCATCCTACCCACAAGGATAACACAACTAGCTAGGCTTTGATACCACTTGTAAGGAAAAATAAGTGCGAAAATTCCTTCCTAATTCCAATTCTTAGAAGATAAATGCATAAATTTCATTCAATCTCAAGTTACAGTTCATTAAGATGCACTTTAACAGAATAACATAGTAGAAAAATTTAATGCAATCACATAATGAACACCAGATTTACGTGGGAAAACCCTTATGGGAGAAAAAACCACACACCAAGAACAGTCACTTTGTATTAAAGTAAATGATGTTTACATACAGAGTTACAAAATTGTGTTTTTAGATGTTAATTCATAGTATCAACTTCAACAACATTACATTTCCTCGATCAACCTTGTTCACTGATCGAACTATCCAATACCTCCAACCTTACTAAAAGTTTTAATGCGTATTCACAATCGTTCTACATTCCAAATCAACTAAAGAATTATTCGATTCGGATTCCCCAAGCAACTGCAACAAATGGTCTATTTGTTTGCCATATCAAACCATCGAAGAGACTCTATTCATGCTCTCTTCAAATTCACCAAGTCGCTTCGATGTTTGCATCCCCTACCAATTCACTTGGTCAAACAACCCTTAATGGTCACCAACTAATCATCGCTTTCCAACTTGGCATGGTCGGGTCCCACCAAGTCATCATTCATGGGCTAGTGGGTCATATTCATCACCATATCGGGGGGACCTCATATCGGCTCCCACTGATATGAGGATTTCACTTTGATGAAGATCATAATGCTCCATGTGGTCCCCACTTCCATGTCACTACCGTTTACACCAATTATCGCTTCCCCTCAAGGAATTGCTTGGGTCCTACCATAGACACCACGAGTTAGCGGGGACTCACATAACAGTCATCGGCTCATCAAAGGGACTGACTTCAAAGTTCCGACGAAATTACAATTTCACCCTGATATAATCTCATTGGAGTATCGAGGAGGTGCTAAGAAGACTCTAGCTGAAGTGATCAACTCCTATTGATAGAATACATAACACCAAAGCAAGAAGTGTTATCGGTCCATTGAGGAGACTATGAATAAGGTCACACTGAAAATTAATAGTTATGTTGATGAAGGAATAAACACACACACTGCAAATAGAATATCAAGGTAGTAATTTGAGGCACATTTTCCAACATCCTTCATACGTAATTAGTGACAAAATTAGCAGATATAATCAAAGAGAACTAAGAAAAAATCAAAATTCTAAGGATAAAGCAATAAAAAAATATTTATATTTTGAGATGAAAGATGCAAAAATGGTTAGGGAGAATGAAAGCTATGATTATGTGAATAAAATAAATAAAAAATTGACCCTATGATAGATATGATGAGGTAAATATTACATAAGATGAATAATGCATAAAATTCCAATAATCAAGATAGTAGGGAAAATTCTAGCAGCAATAATAATGAGCATAAAAGTTACACACAAAGAACCAAGTTTGGGTATGTGGATAGACCCCTTCATCTTATTTTCATTTAAAGGGGAGAAGAAATTTCCATTGTAGAAACACAAAATTTGATGTAAGATGATATCATCATTTGTTATGTAGAATATCGAAATCTCCTTGGAGAAATTCAAGAAGCGATGCTCCTCACAAATTACATAAATATGAAGAGAGGAAGAAATAGATTCAAAATGGATCCTAGACATCAACAAAGACAAAATTAAATTCAATAAGCTGTGGGTAAGTTAACATTATCTATGTTTGATGGATCTAATAAGTGTATTGCTCGTGCATGTGTGCATAAATTAGATACATACCTATTATTGAAACCAATGATCGAGGATGATGTCATCAAAATTTTGACCTCCTCTAAAAGAGTAGTAGGCTCATGAACAAAGCACTCATCCCCCTGGTCATGCAATGTGCAATTCATATTTATGGGACTAGGAGTGTAGGGTTCAATACGATCTTTTGCAGTTGGTTCAACCTTGATGGTCACTTTGGTACCATACCTAGTCCTAAATAGCATATGAGACCAATCAAAAGATAGGTATCCACTTATCTTAGCAGTGAATTATCTAGACAAACATATGGAAAAGAAAGTGGGGCGGTCGATGATTGAAATGTCTTGCAACATAGTGCAACTAGGGCATGTATGCAAGGCAAATTTTAGGTCCTTAATCATTCCCACTATCTTGATAGCAACACCATCCAATTTTACAACTCTGTTTGTCAGAGGCTCATACTTGATGCCAAGCATATTGTAGACACATAAAATGTACTAATTGACATTGGACATCTGATCCTGACCACTAACATCGCTTCATCCTAAATCATCCTTCGGTCTAACCATTTAATCAAATGCCTTATCTAATTAAATTCATCAATATTCCTTTCTTAATTAAATAAATCAATTATCTAATTAAGTCATCCTTTCTCGATAACTAAATTAACCAGTCTGATCTAATTGTCCCCATTTAATTTAATAGTTAATTTTATTTGATTAAATCTCTAAAGTATATCTATTAAATTAAATAAATTAAAACCTTATTTAGTTTAATCTAACATCATCTCTTTTAATTAAATAAATCAAAAGTCCTTATTTAATTAACCCTTTATCAGTTTCTTTTCATATTTGATTTAAATAAATCCACAAATTTAAGTCAAATAGGTCACATCATTTAATCCCTTCATTGAATTAATTAACTTTGATTAATTTAATCTCTCCTCATGTCCCATCCTCCATCTTTTGCCACTTGCACATGAAAATAGAGTTATTTGATTTATTAAATCTCTATTTTCTTCAACAAGGCATCTTTCAAGGAATATCCCTCAAAGTTTGAATTCAAAATCCAAGTGGACTTTGTCCTTCCAACAAGGCATTTACTCCACCTACAAAGTCCTTTTTCCTTGAGCCAAGTGGCATTCAATGCACCTTCTTTCCCTCTTACATGTCATTTCAACAATTTCAAAATTCAAATATTGGTATTTATTGGCACATGGATCAAAACTTGCACATCCTCCATCCACTCACATGTTGACAAGTGGCACTTTTTCATAGGATGAAATTTTGTCCCACATTGCTCTATTTTGGACATCTCCTCAAATTTTTAATCTATAAACAGAGAGCTCATCCTTCATATTGATCATCCACAATTTGAGTAAACTTACTATGCTCAAATATTTAGCAATCTTCATCCATATTTTTGAATTTGTAGCTAGGTTATGCAGATTTTTGTCTTGAGGAACTCATCACTCTTCATCAAATTGGATCACAATCTTCATCACACCATCAAAGCTAGCATTGGAGTTGGGAAATGGCCAATTTTCACATCAAATTGGCACCAATTCCCCCATGGGATCAAGAGTTTGCATTGTTTTCAATAGGATTTAGCTTACTTTCTTGTTCTTTCATTTCATTCTTGCTTTATTTCCTATTTAAACCTTTGCTAATGGATTTCATGGGGAATCCTTGTTCTTACTTGCATATGATCTCCTAATATGTTTGTTTATTGTGTTTTGCAGGTATTTGGATTGGGGTTCTACATTTGGCACTAGAAGAAGGGCATCTCATCTTCTAATCACGTTTTTGTCAAATTTTTGCGTTTTCCTTTGTCTATAGGAAAACTCCACTGATGGAAGCTCAACGTCGCTATTTAACACCGCTGGTTCTTCAACGTCGCTATATGGAACCACTGAAAATTCAAACTGTGATGCCTCAGTCTTCCCGCCCATAAATTTGAATTCTAAATTGCACCATTGAACTAATCAAACCCGCGGGAATCTTTCAAAAAACCAAACTGCACCGTTGGCTAAAAGTGTGACGCATTCATGCTCACTGGTATGGTTGTAGAGCGATGCTGACTGGCAAGCGACGCTATACAACACTACTGGGGAAATCAAACTGTGATGCCTTCATGGATTGCACCGTTGGAGGGGAGTATGAAGTGAAATTTTATTTGAAGCACGTGCTTTTTTGTCAAATTATGGTTCTTTTGTCTTTTTTCTACCTTTTTGACCTCTGGTTTCCAGAATATAATTGATTTTTCTTGTAGGTTGGATCGATCAAAGATGGAAAGGAAAAGAAGCATGATGGGGTCATTTCACAAAAACAAGTGTTTTTAAACACTCTAGTGTTTGTTGAACACTCTTGGAGGATTCATTAGTCCTCTTAAAGAAAAAAATTTCATCTTTTTATTCTTAGGAATTACTAATTTTGTTTGGGATTTAAAAAGAACCTTTTGAATTCTTGTTACAAAAAGGCTTAAAAAGAACATTAGGACTCCAATTTACTAAAGTTTGTTTTGGGATTAAAAAATTGAACAAGGAAAATTGTCACACTTACTTTGGTTCTTTAAAAAAAATTCACTTTTGCTTTGAGGATCTAAAATAAATTAGTGCTTACATTGTTTTGTAATTACGTACACAAAGTAATATCATCAAAATACGCATGCGCTTCTCTCGTGCCTCACGACGATCTTGAGAATCAAAAGGATTTTGGTGACATTAAGCTACGCAAATAATTGCCCATACACACTTCAATTTGGGTTTAAAATTGAACAAATTGTGAGAGTGTGAGTAAATATATTGCATGTGTTCTCCCTTTGTTTCTAAACGAAGGTTGATCAAACTATGAATACATTTACTCGCTATTGTTTATCTTAGAGGGCCTGCCTTGGGGAAAAAGTACTCACCCAAGGGAATGACTCAATTGGTAACACTCTAAACCCGAGAGTATTTCCAACCGGGATATAAATGTGGGTATTGGAATAAACACCAATATCACGTAGTTGGCTTCGACGAGAAGGGCAACAATGGTTTGTCGCCACGTTGGGTCAACTCCTACGAACGGAAAGTCTGAATTACAACCCTTGTTTTAGAATTTCCAAAATCCTCAATCTATTTGTTGGTGCAAGAACGGTCATTCTGAAGCCGCCCCACACTTTTACATTTTTTAGTAGAAATGGAAAGCATGCCATGGGAGTTTCATGGGTGTTGATGCTTGGATGCCCCATATAAGTGAGTGTCGTGGAGGGGATCCAGTGGGGTCAAGCATCTAACTATTCGCTAAAGATAAGCGTAGCTGGACTTGTCCAAGTGGGGACTCAAAAAATATTGTCTTTCATATTCATAAGGTTGTAATTGCTCTTGGTTACAAAATGCTTTGCTTATTCGTAAACATTTGGAAACAAACACTTAAACATCATCATCAAAACTTCAAAACCCTTTAGGAGGAAAATACCATTGACCAAATTCATGTGTTATTGCTTACCCTTGGGATTCGCATCCTTAGAGGTTTCTAAACACTTGGATTTACATCCCAATTTTCCTACTAAAGTTAAACAATAGGTAACCCTTGCCTTGAATTTGTCAAATCTCCACATAACATACTTTGTGGGATTTGAATAAATTAAGACATTGGACATCTAGTTTGGAAACCTAATCAAAGAAGTGTTTATGGTAAAACAAAATCACTAAGTGAAGATAAAAAAATTGGCTCTCACATGTGTTGAAACCTCATGATTTCCAAGAAAGTCAAAATCCCAAAACAAAAGTCCTTGAGTCAAAGTTCAAAATTTAGGAGCCACACTCAAAAAGTCATCAAGAAGTACATTAGAAAGTGCAATCAAAAGCAACATATCAAGATAAGCAAAAAATTCACAAGGTTTTATAGACTCATTCCTTTGAAAAATCTAGAAATGTATGCCCAATTCAAACCACTTCTTAGTTATATAGGTCATTAGAAGTATTGTATGTTCTTCAATACTGAGGTCTAGTAAACAAGTGTATTTTTAGGTACATCCTAGGATCAAAATCAAACCCTCATCCATCCTTGAAAATCAAAACCAAAATCATCTCATCAACAACTCTTCGAGAATCTTGGAAAAATCCTTTATGTTAAACTTTGGGAAAATCATTTGAAATCAATCCAAAATCACTTTGTTTGATTAAATGTGTGTAGATGCATCCTTCTCCACACATTTGATCAAATTATCAAAAATTGTGAATGAATTTATCCCTTGATAAAAAATCCAAAACATCTTGGGATTTAGGAGTTCATTATCAAAATCATCTTGTTTGGATAGGAGTGTTTAGATGAATCCTTCTTCTCACACCTAGACAAATTGGTATCTTATGAACAATTTAAACTCTAGGACAACATCCAACCTCTTAGAGTTTCTGAGTCCACCAAAATCCGAATCCAAAAACAAATCAATCTTAAATCAAAGTCCTAAAAAGTTTAACATACCCTTCAAGATTTTCTTAAAAGAGTTCCAATCATCCATTAAAACATCCATCTTTCATCCATATCATTATCATCCTTTGGTCTTGGAATCATCCTAAAAATTTCTCTTTTGTACTTAAAGATATATCAATCCAAAGAATTAGAGGTTCATCTCCTATATTCTTCAAAATTGATCCCTATTTTATGGTGCAGACTAGATCTCAACACAAGAAGAACATGGAAGCCAACAAAGAAACACCCGCTTCAAGTGACCTAAGCCAAGCGAACTCTGAAATGAATCCCATTGAATCAATCAATCCTTTGACTAACTTTCTCTCATCATCACAAAATCTGCAAGAGGAAAACCAAGAAGAAGATCTTACCTTTGGGATGTCACACAAGGAAATCACCGAAATGATCCAAAATCTGGAGAACCATAAGATCATCAATATCATGATGAGACTTAACCCTTCACTATACATGCTCGAACTAGCAAAACAAGGGGCCAAACTACCTTCTGATTTTGACGTGAGCTCTATAGTGGAACCATCTTTAGAGGTCATGCCTCTAATTTTATCTACACTCCCCATCTCATCTACACCCCCATCACAAAGCATCACTCAAAACATCCCAAAAATCACAACATCCTTTGCTCCAACTCAACCTATTGTTAATAAGGGAAGTGCATTTCTTAATGCCATTCAAACACACCCCCTTGTCAATAATCAAGACTTGGATGCAAACACCATCTTGGAACAAAAGATACCCCAAAACCCATTACATAAGTATGATCCTCTCACTTTCCATGATCCTAATGATCCATCGTCATCATCCTTTCGCGCAACACCCCAAACCTCTCTCCCCATAACTTCACAAGGAGAGGGTGACATATTTGGATCAAGGGGCATTTTCGACACTGCACCATTTTCTCAAGAGATCACATCCCTCACATTTTCACATCTTCCACCATTGCCACCATTATCCACACCACTACTTGGCTTAGGGCTTCCACCTTTACCAAATATTAATATCAATCAAAATCAAACCAACATCCCGAACATCAATCAAAACATCATGCCAAACTCTCAAAGCTTGTCATCAACATCACAACAACAGATGAAAACTATGAAAGCAATCACAACATCATCAACCACCCCCCTAACATATCAAAACATGGTCTCTCAAGGACCAGCCACATCGGTCGCACCATCCACTACTCAAAACACCAACATGACATCACCTCTCACCACCACCACAAGCACCATTCTGAATACATCTCCACCTCCACCACCACCAAGCTCCAATATATCCATCCAATACAGTATGGCATTACAAGACACTCAACAAGCTACTTATCAAAAGGAATTTTTGCAAGTACAAAAGAAAAAATCCACGCAACTAGTTGCTTAACAAGCCTTGCAACTAGCTTCTTAACGAGCCACACAACTGGCTGCTCAGCAAGCCACTCAAGCTACACAAGCTACTCAAGCAACCCAAGCCACACTACATGCACAAAAGGCTGCTCAAGCCCAAATCTTATTGCAACAACAAGTAGCACAAGCCCAAGCCCAAGCACAAGCACAAGCACAAGCACAAGCTCAAGCTCAGGCGCATGCTTAATATCAAGCACAACAAGCACAAGCACAAGCGCAGTATCTTGCACAAAAACAAGCAGCACAACTACAAGCATATCAACAAGCAGTAAAAAATACCAAGAGCAGCAAGAAGCAGCCCAACAACAAGCGTTGTTGGTGCAACAACAAGCACAACAATAGGCTCAGCAATAGGCAATCCTAGTGCAATAACAACAAGGCCAACAACAAGCATTGTTTATACATCAACAAGTGAAAGCATACATGGCTCAACAAAATGTGCAAATACCATCAACTAATCCACCCATCACACCCACTAGCGAACCACCTTAGAACACTTTCATCCCACCTCCTGATCTGCAAAATGATGTGACAACACAAATCAGGTTGCTCTTGCAACAAGTGCTTGACCTTCAATCAGGGTGAACCACAAGAACATCTAGTAACTTGTGTCCTTATCCATTCAATAGGAGCCTTGTGATGAAACCATTCCTAAAGGGATTTGAGATCCCCAAATTCGATAAGTATCGTGGGATGAGAAACCCTGAAGATCACATCAGGGAATTCCAAGTTCATTGCATGGAAGTTGCGTATGATGATACCTATTTGATGTGACTATTTCCTAGGAGTTTGGCTGGCCATGCCATGGAATGGTTCTTTCACCTACCCACAGGCATCAAGACATTCCAAGAAATCATAGACGCATTCATCAAAAACTACACATGCAATATCGCCATGGATGTTAGTCTTGAGGAGCTCTCAGCTTTGAAACAAAGTAAGAATGAATCATTCGCTTCACTCCTACAACGATGGCGATCCAAGGCCAATCACAGTAAATGGGTCATGCCCAAGGAACAATGAGTGTGCACCATCATATCCAACCTTGACACCCTCTTGGTATTCCATCTCAAGGTCCAAGGGATCACCACATATGATCAGTTGATTTCCAAAGTGCTTAGCATCGAATGAGCCCTAATGACACAACCCAAAGGATCAACTTCATATCCTGAACAATAGAATAATCGCCCACCTACCAATTTTAATGACAGACCTCGCACATGGGCAAGAAACAAAAATATTACCAACGATGGTGTCATCGATGCTAAAGTTCTCATCAGTTCCCCTCAGAAAAACACACCTGCACCTCAACAACAAATCCAAAACCATCATCAAGTGAACACAACAACAGAACAACCAAACAACCAAGCAATCAATAATGTCAATGACCAAAGAGAACCTCCCCAATGAAACAAGAACTTCACCAAGCGAAAGTACACTGCTCTCGGGGAACCACTTGAAGTCATCATGAAGAAATTACTAAATGAAAACCTCATCAAGATTCCCACCTACGAGAACTACCAAGAACCATATGTTAAACCTCCTTGGTACAACAAAAATCAACTCTGCAATTTCCACAAAATTAAAGGGCACACCACGAATAGTTGTATGAGACTAAAGAACATAGTACAAGACCTTATTGATCAAAGAATCATAAATGCGGAGCAACCAACAAGAAACCAAAACCTTAAAATATACACGAATTCGATGCCTAACCATAACAATAAAGGGAACAATAACACTGATAAGGGGAAAGGCACCCTCACAAATGTGAATCATGTGTATGAAACTATCGTCACCTCCTTAGATGAATATTGCACAGTAATCACTATCAAAGGAGCTCAAGCCGATTGTGGAGTCACCACAAGAGGAAAAAAATTTACTATCATAGGATCATCCCAACCAAACAAAACTTTCATATCCAATTCAAGATCTGTTCCCAATGGTTACAATGTCCTTGATTAGCTAAAAAGAACGCCAACAAAAATCTCCATCATGGAGTTATTAAAAATCTCATCCGCCCACAAGAAAATCCTTGAGGAAGCATTGGCTTCATCAATCGTCCCTACAAATCTTGATGCAGAACAATTCCAAGCTATGGTTAGAAACATCATCACTCCAAACCTCCTTATGTTCTCTGACTAGGATTTTCCCACTCAACCATCTCATAACCGTGCACTCCATTTAGAGGTCCTAGTCAAGAAAATTAAAGTCAAGAGAGTCTTGGTGGATGGAGGTGTAGGCTTGAATATTTGTTCCTTCAAGCTCTTTAAGTAGTTAAAAATATCAGAGGATTCCATTGAAAAAGGAAAAGGTATCACAATCAAAGCATATGATGACCAGGAAAGAGTGTCCCAAGGCACAATTAGAATCCCTATTCAAGTAGGGCCAACTATCATGGAAACCACCTGTCAGGTCCTGGACCTCAACTTACCTTATAACATTCTCCTAGGACATCCATGGATTCATGCAATGCAAGTGGTAGCATCAACTTTCCATCAATGTGTCAAATTCACATATGAAGGACAAGAGGTCACCATCCATGGAGATCTTGAACCATTCTCCTACTGCAAGAACCTTGAGGAAAAATACTACAAAATCCCTCAAGTTCCTAAAAATGATGAAGGCCCATCAACACCGTACATTGATCCATCTACTCTCACTTCCACTTTTGCAATAGAGACACCCGCCACTCCTTCCATCCCCACCATCTTTGATATCAAACTCATCATCCAAGATAATGGTTGTGGAAACTACACGATTCCTAAAAATGCTTTTGTGGTAGGAGAGTTACCACAATCTCCCAGATCGCGAGGACTTCTGCAATCAAATGAAGCCTCCACATCTCAAACATCCCCTGAAGACAATCCCAACTTCAGAAGTTGGGGAGATCTCAGTCAAGAAGTCATAGAGGAGGACCCATCTCATCTCCTATATCAAGATGATGGACCAACAACCAATCTACCAATGGATGATAGAAGCAAAGCTTTGCAAATGATGCTCGCAATGGGCTATGAAAAAAACCAGAGACTTGGACAAAACGACAATAGGCTTATAATACCTATCATTTTGGAGATGCGAATGAGAAATATTGGCCTCAGATGTACCCCTTTGAGTATAACCATACGTGGCCGAAGTCCTCCAATTAGAAAGGTCAATAATCCTCCTTAGCTATCTGAAACTGAACTTCGCTTACCCGTATCTACAAGTCGCGTCCTAGACAACTTTACAGTTGACATAACTAATGTTTGTAGTAGTAGTGATGACGAGGATCCCATAACCAACCTACCTAGGCTCTTTGAGGATACCAATCTTCTCATGGTTATCACCTTATCCTTTGAGTCAAACCATCCAAATCATGAAATTCGTCTACTATACCCCCAACTCATTGATTATGACCAACGAGGACCACCAATTCTTGACACATTCAAAAATGATGAGGTGCTCTTAGAATTCATGGGACTATGGGATAAAATTCCATGTTGGGATCACAAAGCAGGGTTTATCATTGATCTAGATACACATGCCTATTATTGGGAAACGATTGAATCCCTCAGTCGCAAAAGTGAGAAACTAAGAATAATATCTAAGTCCTTGAGTGAAAACCACACTATGGCACTCTCTGACATAAAAAAGTAAAAAGAAAGGACACATCCAATGGTGAAAACCTCTCTAAGGTGCCTGAGGATGGGGGATTCAATCTTCCTTTCAAAGCTCTTCATCAAGAAAAATCAGCAGTCCTACAAAAAAGTGCAATTCGGTTAATCTAGGAATAGAGGAGACCCCGCACATCACATTCTATGTAGAATCATTACTATCAAAAGAAAAAGAACTCCTAGCAGCCTTCTTGAGAGAAAGACAAGTTAACTTTGCATGGAGCTATGTAGACATGCCAGGGATCGATCTGAAAATTGTAGTTCATCACATAGCAGTATACTCTAAAGCAAAGCTCGTTAGAAAAAAGATCAGGAAAATGCACCCTCATATCGCCCTACTAGTCAAAATGGAACTAAAGAAGCTATTGGATGCAAGATTCATTCAACCAATAGATTATCCAGAATGGGTGTCAAACCTGGTTCCCATCTCAAAACCTGATGGGGGCATCAAAATCTGCACAAATTTCATGGACTTAAACAAAGCATCTCCAAAAGATGATTTCCCATTGCCCAACATTGACATGATCGTAGACATGATGGCGGGACACGAAATACTTTCCTTGATGGATGGTTTCTCGGGATACAACCAGATAATGATTGCTAAAGAAGACCAACATAAAACAACCTTCACTTGTCCATGGGAGACTTACTACTTGAATATGATGCCACTCGGCTTGAAGAATGCGGGGGCAACATACCAAAGAGCCATGACCTTAATCTTCCACGACATGATCCATAAAACTGTCAAAGATTATGTCGATGGCATACTATCCAAATCCATAAAGAGGAAGGATCACATAGCAACCCTAAGTGCCATTTTTGATAGGCTGGAAGAATACAAGGTCTGATTAAATCCAAAGAAGTGCATCTTCGGCGTACAATCAGAAAAGTTGCTAGGATATATAGTATCGATGAGAGGTATTGAGGTAGATCCAGCAAAAGTAAAAGAAATCCTTGAGATGGAGGCACCCAAAACATTGAAACAATTAAGAGGTCTCCAAGGCAGGCTTCAGTCCATCCGAAGGTTCATAGCACAACTGGTAGATAAACAGAATCAATACTCTCACCTACTTCACAAGGGAGTAGCGTACAAGTGGGATAAAAAGTGTGAAGAATCCTTCAATAAGATCAAAGAATATCTATTCACACCACTAGTCCTAATTCCACCAATCCTAGGAAATCCATTAATTCTCTATGTGTTAGCAGCAACAACAACCCTTGGAGCTCTTCTAGCTCAACACAATGAAAATGGAATAGAAAGGGCCATCTATTATATCAACAGAACAATGGTTGGACATGAGTTAAATTACTCATTCATTGAGAAAGCATGTTTAGTAGTAGTGTTTGTGTCACAAAAATTCAGACATTACATGTTGGCACACAAAATAAAACTCATCGCCAAAATTGAACCTCTCAAGTACTTACTATCAAAAGCAATGCTCACTGGAAGGATGGCTAAATGGGTCATGATACTATCAAAGTATGACATTGAATATGTGGAAAAAAAAGCAATTAAAGGCCAAGTCATCGCAAATCAGCTTGCAGAAGCACCAATCTATTTAGAGAATCCTCTCATCTCAGAGTTTCCAGATGAATCCATCTTAAATCTCAACATAGCCGACCACTGGAAAATTTACTTTGATGGCTCATACACGCAACATGGATCAGGAGCCGGTGTCTTCTTTATCACCCCACAAGGGGATTGCATACCAAGGTCCTATAAATTGGCGTTCCCCTACACTAATAACATTGTAGAATACAAGGCTTTAACCATAGGTCTCAGAATAGCAGTGCAGTGGCACATCATGGCCCTCAGAGTATATGAAGATTCTCAATTGATAATAAACCAAGTGAATGGTGAGTACCAGACTAAGGATGATAAGCTCACTCCATACAAGAAACTAGTGGAGAGTCTCAAGGAATCCTTTATTGAGATCACATTTGAGCAGATACCTAGAGCCAACAACAGAGCAACAAAAACCATGGCAATGATTGGATCCCTATTGGACATTCCTCGCAACATTCTAAAACATGAATTCTTGGTAGAGTAGCTTCTCGTGCCCGCATTCAAGGTACCAAAATCAAAATTTGTGTGTGAAATCGTTGGTCCTGGTGATCCTTGGTACCATGACATTTATACCTACCTACAAATAGGCGTCATACCTACTAACTTACCCTCAACATTAAAATGAACCTTTGTTAAAAAGGTATCCTAATTCGTCATCCTAGGAGATACCCTATACTGTAGAAGCATAGAAGGAACCCTATTACACTATTTAAATGCTGAGGAGGCATTGGCCACTTTAACAGAAGTACACAACAACATCTGTGGTTCACACTCGAGTGGAATGACCCTAGCCAAGAAATTGCTAAGGATGGGGTATTATTGGCCTACAATGGAAAGAGATGCACATGACTATGCCATAAGGTGTCTACAATGTCAACAACATGGGGACCTCATCCATGCTCCAGCTCAAGAAATTCATCCCATCATCACACCATGGCCCTTTTCACAATGGGGACTCGATCTCATTGGAAAATTACTCCCACTTCATATAATGGCCACATGTTCATCATAACTGCCATGGAGTACTTTACTAAATGGGTGGAAGCCATACCCATGACATACATAACTGGGAAGTAGATATCAAAGTTCATCCTGAACTATCTCATTTTTTGATACGGTGTTCCCCAAGCTATTATCTTAGATAATGGGACACCATTCAAGAATCAGGATGTCCGCAACTTGTGTGAAAAATTCAAAATCCAACATCACTTCTCCACCCCATACTATCCCCAAGGCAATGGCCAAGCAGAAGCCACAAATAAAACCATTTTAAAGATCCTCAAGAAAACAATCAATGATGTAGGTCATGACTGGCATCTACAACTCAATCCCACCCTCTGGGCCTACCGAACTAGCATCCGCACACCCACCGGTGCCACCCCCTTCTCCCTGGTCTACAGATCAGAAGTAGTACTCCCCATTGAGATCGAGCTCCTGTCACTAAGAATATCACTGCAAAACCTCATCAAGGATGAAGAGTACCAAGTATCAAGACTGAATGAGCTAGAACTACTAGATGAGTGATGTATAAACACCTTAAGTCATTTGCAAGTCTATCAAAACAGACTCAAGAGGAGCTATAACAAGAAAATCAGAAGCAGAGCATTCCAAGTCAGAGAACTGGTACTAAAGGAGAATCAGAAGAATGTCCCAAATCCAAATAGTAAAGGCAAATTTGAACCCAACTGGTTGTGACCATTTGTTATCACAACAAGCTATAAGTTAGGGGAATATCAGTTATCAACACCCGAAGGAGAACCCTTGCAAGAGCTCATGAATAACTCTGATCTCAAAAAGTTTTATGCCTAACCTTTCAAAGGTATAGAACCAAAAAATCCAAAAAATCCAAAAATGTCCTGAAGAGAGGGTTACCTTGGTGAAAACTTGGAAAACAAGCATCTTGGTGACAACAAAAAAATCAAAAAGCAAAAAATCCAAAAAAATAAAAAAAAGGATTAAAAACAGTAAAGAGAAAAATTGTCCTCTGGTGAAAACCACTTCGGGCACTTTGGACAAGTACCTTGGTGAAAACCTGGCAAACAGGTTCCTTGTGTAAATAAGCACTTTCCATCCACCAAGATCTTTACGGCTTGTTCTGCATCATCCATCCATTATGTTTCCATCATCCATCG
The DNA here is from genome assembly GCA_007258455.2 of Sequoia sempervirens. Taxonomy (NCBI): domain Eukaryota; kingdom Viridiplantae; phylum Streptophyta; class Pinopsida; order Cupressales; family Cupressaceae; genus Sequoia; species Sequoia sempervirens. The sequence continues at coordinate 218,537,555 of VDFB02058242.1, forward strand.
CATTCAAATCTCCATCCATCACTCATCCACCCACATCCGCACCATAGCTTGGTCCTGTGTTCGTATCATGATCCCTCCTAGTATTACTCGGCCCATTCCTAAGGTTAGTTTGTCTTGCCTTTATCAGAGTAGTCTATTGCATCATGCTAGGGGCATGTTATCATCAGATCGGATTCGTGTATATTCTTGAAGTCTTAAAATCTTAAAAATCCAAAAACATCAAAACATCAAAAATCCAAAAACATCAAAACATCAAAAATTCAAAAACATTAGAAAATCACAAAATCCAAAACATTCAAAACATATCAAAATCCCAAACAGGTAAAAAGGTAGTCAAAAAGTCAAAAACAAAGTCATCTTGTCAAACTACGAGTCTCGAGCCTTGAATGTAGGCAAGGTTGATCTTTGATCATCCCCGAGACACTTAGGTCAGTCCCCTTAGGAGTCCGTCATAATAAACCGACATGTCATCATATCTTCATCAGAATCAATCAAGTCATCGGTCGAACTACATGGTCTCGCATGTATAACGTGAGGCAAGGCTAATCTATTGATCAGCCCCCGAGGCCCCTAGGATAGGTCCTTAGGTTAGTCTCTTGGTCAAAATCTCAGAAAACCCCAAAACATTGGAAAATTGAAAATCAAAACATTTGCAAAATCTCAAAAATACCAAAAACAACCTCAAAACATTGCAAAACGTCAAAATCATTGAAATATTTGAAAAAATCCATCCGCCTCATCTCGCTTATACCCGCAATAACATCACTCATAATAAACGATCGTCATCCTCAACCTTTGGTGAAACAATTGGAAACAAGTCTAGCAGGTGAAAGGTGAAAACTCAAAATGTCAAGTCTTAGGTCTAGGTCAGTACGTAAACAAGTCGATCAACTCTTTGTTTCAATAGCCTATTATCCAATCAGTCACATTTTAATCATCTGATAACATCATGTCCTAGGATGTATCCTTCCTACAATGGCCATTATTTATCAGAAGGAGCACTTTGGATAAACAAAATGATGTGCCACCATCCACTAACATGTCCTAGGATGCATCCTTCCTACAATGGGCATTATCTTTTGGAAATAGTTTTGGTTCTTATCCTTAAAAACACATTCCCTTTTGGTTAGCGATATTGAGGAACATCAGCTTGTTTGTTTACTTCATCTTTGTCTTTGGACTTATCTTATTGCGCTCATTCCAAGGACCTCTCGATGATATCCGAACAAATGGATTTAGAGAGATAGGAATGGGGCAACGATCATTATCTTTTGTTTGCTATGCTTGTTGGAAGTTCTTGTAAAATAACTTGGCGAATACTCGCTTTGTTAGAAATGTATGGAGGATGTTTTGGACAGCTTGTTGACTATTGCATTGATATGTTATACCTTTCCATGTTTTGGTCCGAGATGTTTGAAACTTCTAAAGTGCATCCTAGTAAGGTTTCCGTATGTTAGGTGTGAACAAGAATACTCCTATTAGTTTGTCAAGTCAAATTCCATCACACTAGGTACAAAGCCATCCTAGTTTTCTATACCTTGATGCATCGTACCACATGAGTTATCAAATATAAGGAAATTGGCCCTTTGAAAATCCTAACTCCTCAGAAAGTAATCATCATCATTTGCATATTCATAATATTATGTCTTGTTGAAATGTACTCTCTTCTTTCATCCCTTCTTTCTCATCACACTAACAAGGTACTATGACAACCAGTCAGTCATCATCATCATCATCGATCCAGAATCCACAAATCATTAGCATATTGCATAAACATATCATATAGGAAACATAGGCATTACATCTTCATCATCAGATAAAGGTGTTATTATAAGCATTTATCACCAATAGGCACGTCCATTTCTCATCACATTACATCCATTTTTTCCATCCATTGCATTCATCACATAAACCATCGCATAACATTCATTTGCATTAAAAATTTCATAATCATTTCATACCACCATATACTGCATAATCAAACATAATAGGTACATAAGCATTATAGAAAATCCATTGCATTATAAGCATACATATTCATATCACATCATAAAGTCATCTCTCACATTACATTCATTTTTCATAAAGCATCATCATACCACTTTGCATTTATTAATTCACATCACAATAAATGCATCACATACATCTCACAATCATTTAACATGTTTAGGATAATATATTTGTTTGTTATTCTCAACATCGTAAAACCAACTCATTTACATATCAAATAAACACAACCATTGCATTCACATTGCATCATACATAAAAACATACATATCGTCCATTAGTTATCCATATCATATAGAACACCTCATAAATAAACACATCGTAATCATTTTTTTGCATTTCACTGTATAAATCATTCCATACCACTATAAAAATTCAAAGCATAATAATAAAAAAAATCCATTACATTGAAAGCATACATCCATTCATAATCATTTTATAAAAGCATTCATAATTCACATATCATTTCACGTATACACCATAAATCAACTCCATATCATTTTTGTATTTTACATCATCCATCTCATATCACATATCACATGATTTGCATCAACATACATAAATCACATTGCATCATACATCATCATCAAAACGTAAATCATCATCCATCCATATCATATATCACATTTGCATATGTCATTTATTAAAAGGCATAACATAGATCTATTAGTCACATAACCACAACATAATGCATACCACAACACAGGAAATGCATCCATAAATACATCACATAACATCATAACATGATTGCATAGCATATAGAAGTAGAACCATCCATAAATGCATAAATAAATGATACACATAACATCATATCAACATCATCATCTCATATATTTACCATCATTGGGTAACTGTCATAATACAAAATAATCGGATCACTGTACATGTCTATCAATAAGTACAAAAGGCCCATCGGGCTATAAAAAATGAGTCGATATGGCATGAAAAAATGATGTCTCAATCAAAATGAGGCCTAACCATCCTATCTGCTACCCTCGCCTCTATCACCATGACCCTTTGCTAGTCTATGGCTAGTCTGCTATGAGTAATTTGGGGCCCAGTCTGCTCTGGGTACAAACTGATGATAGTGCATGCGATAATAGTTAGCCTCCCAAATGGCCTCCCTGTAAGATCAAAGAGGAACTGTGCTATGAGACGAGGAGGCTACCATGCTCTCCAACTGTTGTTTCTGACCCATCTTTGCAGCCGCTTGTAGCTCTGTGGCTTGCCTCTATAAAATAGCCTAGTCCCTCTTCGCCATCAACGTTTGAACCTAAGCCTATAGCTATGCAATCAAGGAATCTCGAGGATCTGGCTGCCCTGCTAGCTGTGCTTGTGTAGGCTGCACGTGAGGCTGACCCTCACCCTCAGCTTGTGGTGGTACATTTTCCTACTCCTGTTCCCTGGCTGGCACCTGCTCCTGGTCCTACATTTGAACATCAGCCTGGACTGGCTGAGCTGGAACCTTGACTGGTTGATCTTGCCACTCACCATCTCTTCGTCCTCATCCTCCCCCTCTACCCCTCGACCTCTGTCGAGCAGAGGGTGCTCTTGGAATGGTCAACCACAACGGTGGCCAAAACCAATCTTTGTAGGCCTGAGTAATCCCTAGATCCACAAGTCCCTGATCATAAACCAAAGGCCGAGCCACCAATTGTCTAAAGCTATCTACGGCTTCAGAGGCAGGAATGTATCAACCCCCTAAAATCTATGATATAGTGCAAGAAAATATGGCCACGCAATTATCATCTAGCCGGTCCTATGCCTCACCAAAATGGCATTGGACGCGCCCTGGCAGGTATCTCTCCACCATAGTATGCTCCCGCCCCTACTTAAACCGGTCCTGACGAGCAAAGAAGATTTGTTGGGCATCATTAGCCCATCCAGGGTGACCAAGGTATGGGAACCATGTGAAAACCTACATCTCATCTAGGACCCTCCTCCAGTGAGGAATCTCATGCTCACCCGTGTGCGTAAAGGACACACCACCTCTGTAACACCACACTAGGGCATCATCAGGCCCCATTGGCACTGCAACAACTCGTGGCTGAAGAACAACGATGTGCTCCCACACCCACATGTGGAGAAGTGTAACACCTACTCTGAGTGCTCTACCGTCAAGGTAGATGTACTCGTGTAAGTCTCTATAGAGTGAAGCTAGAAGAACATGCCCCCAAGCAAAGTGAACTGGCCTGTCACGCATCACCATCCGCTCCCTGCAGAGTCCCCAACCAAGACTGAAATACCGACCTCACCGATCTAGGGCAACAAGACCTGAAATAATAGCCGTAACCACCAAGTGAAAGGGAGAGGTCAGATCCCTTTGACGCTCAAACTCTATCTGACCCTTGTAGTAGATAACATCCTCTGTAGCGAGGATTGTGTGACAGGCATCCCATCCAACATCCATGCCATAAATAACATGCCACCCGTGAATCAAAAATCTGAGGATGCACCACACGTCCTCCAGGGTGACAGTAGCCTCACTAGTAGGAAGGTGGAAGGACGAGGTCTCACTGTGCCATCTCTCGGCAAGCACTGACATCATCCCAAGGTGGGTACGCATAGGCACTGCATATGTAATGTACCACAGTCCCATGTACCGTAGTTGATCCTAATCCCTGTCGCTAAGGTCATGTAGGTAATTGAAGATCTTGTTGGAATTGTTGCCTCAATCTCACAGGCTAGAACATCTGAGAAAGCATGGTCACTGTGAAATTCTTGTTTTCTGGCCGAGTGGTAGTTTAGTAACCTTTTGTTTTTCTCATGTCGTTGTGACTTTGCTTCTGTCTTGCCAAAGGAGCCTATCGCTATGACTTGGTGCATTTGTTGTAACCCTTTGCTGAGTGGAGATCTCTTACCAACTGATGGTGTTTATTGGATATCGGGGATACTTGGACGAAAGGTTTACATTTCAGTATGAATTCTTACTGATATGAATGTCTCGCCAATAGAAGTCTTTGGAGTGACATAAGGGCTCGAGAAGATCTCTTGGCAACAGTCGGTATGTCTCACCGATGGACACTCAGAGTGACATAAGGGTCTCGGTGTGAAGTCTCAGTGATGAAGGATTATCTTGGTGATAATGTAACAATCGAAGGCATCGGGGAGACCCTTGGCCGAAAGGCTTGTTTCAATATGATGTCTTATCGAATATCGGAAGTCTTTCCGACAGCACGTGGGGTCATCGGTTAAGTGTGACTCTTGGCGAACAGTGGTTTCGGGATAACATGGAAACCTCGATAAGAAGTCTTGCCAAAGGTTGATTCTCTCGCTGACAGTGGAACACATTGGTATGACTTGAAGGCTTTGCTATGAAGTTTTGGTGACAGGTGTTGGTCTCACCGATAGTAAAAAGGTCCTCAGCATGGCATGTGATGCTCGGTGTAGGGTCTTGGCAAAGACGAATGTCATGCCGACTGTCAGTGTAACCTTAAGAATCTCAGTGTGACCTCTTGGTGAGTAGTATGTCTGGCCAACAGGAGAATTTGGTGTAACACATGTGTTTCAGTATGTTGTCTTACCGAATGTGGAAAGTATTTTCGACTCGGTATGACTTGAAGACTTCAGAGTAACGTCTCAGCAAAAGATGGTTGTCTTGCCGACTGTTGCTCACATCGATATGAATTTGGAACATCGGTATGATGTCTCATCGAATGGCGATTGTCTTGCTGATGAGAATACTGATGTCGATGAAACTTGTGAACTTCAGAGTGATGTATTGGCGACACAACAAAGTCTGAGTGATAGCTTTCTGGACTCGGTGTAACGTCCTGTCGATAGTGAAGACTCTTGGTGATAAAGACGATATGGGCTCTGTGGCATTGGGGAGACACAGTTAGTGTCTCACCGAAATACCAACACAGGTTGAACATTTTTTGACCAAATGAAGGCTGTCCAATGTGGTACGATTTGGAAAAATTAGAGAAAGCAAGATGTGAACCATTTGCTGAACCATTTCTGTGTGGAAGTTGGAAAACTAAAACACGAGGAAGTGGAAACATCTAGTGATGTTGGGCTAGATGATTCGTGAGATCTGATCCGACAGTTGGAAAAGAATGATTTCACAGAGCCTGCAGAGAACAGATGTATAAAATGTATGCATTGGATGTTTTGAAAAAGAGAGCTAATAAGCCAAGGAGCTGAAGAGTCGAGAGCCAGAGAGAGAATGATAAAGAGAGGACTGAGTGGCTGGCCAAAAGACCGAAGCCATGAGGTCGAAAGCAGAAGGGAGAGGTAGTGTTATGTTGGAATCTCTCCTGATCTCTCAGGGATAGTTTGCTACTAGTTGTATCTAGATGAACAAGATGTAATCTCTGAAAAGGCTAAGAGCCTAAAATTGTATTGTAACCATTTGTTGCTGAATAATACAATGGCTCAATCTTTGGAGTGTGGGGTTTTTTATCCAAACGGATTTTCCCCATGGAAATCTTTGTGTTATGGTTTTCTATAGTATCTTTCATCTGTGTTGTTTCTTGTTGTTGAATTTACATGTTTTTCTCTTAGAAGGATCAATGTGGGAAATAAACTGTGTCTGTTCCGCATTTGGACATAGTTGAACGTGTTTTTGTAGTAACCTGATTGAAATTGAAGTTACTGAAGGCACTACTATTTGGAGTTTTCATTAGATATGCTCCATTGATTTCCTTACAAGTGGTATTAGAGCCTTCTTCTAGTTTTTGGTTCTGGATATTTCTCCTGTGAAGATTTCTTAGCTTGATGGGCTAGAAGAAATCTGGAGGAATGGACTGATGTATTGATCCTTTAATGAGTGGAAGCCTTGTGGTATTCTGAGACAACATGCAACTTGAAGGATGGTCAAGATGGAAAAGGGAGTTGATCATGTTGTGATCTGTGTCTCCTGGCTAGTAGAGGTTTAACCTTGGAGTATGAGGTGGATTTTCTTACTCTATGGCTGTGTAGCAGTAAAGCTTTCATATTGGGCATCTGTGTGTCAGGCTCCTAGGTGATATGGAGAAGCCTAGGTTGTTTCTTAGTCATGGAAGAGAGTGCTTTTGCTAGGTGGTGGTTCCTGGTGTTGGAAGGCACTATTTCCTTTTAACCTCGGATACTAAAAGGCTATGGAGTAATCATTAGATTATTTGCAAGCTTCTGAAATAGCCTTTCTCTCTTTCTCAGATGCATGTACATGGTGGTGGTTTTAGAGTTGGTCTGAAAGGGGCCTGGATTCTCCTGAACTGCTGGTTTCTTTCTAAGGATGATTTGTACTTGCATGGCTCTATGGTTTTGCAGTTTTACACAGTTAAGCAAAAATTGTGATCATGTGGAGTTGCTGTCAAGCTATTGTCTAGACACTGGCCTTTTGGGGTGTTGCTGGATGAGATAGTTGCAGTTCTGCATGCATGCTTGATGCATGGCTTGAGGAGGTATGATTTCTTCTCTACATGGGAGTGTTGGTACATGATTTATCACTCAACATTCTTGTGGTGGTACTTGAGGGTTCCTTGATTATGGTGCTCATTGTGGACATGATTGGAAAATCAGATTTGGAGTGATCTGGGGTTTGAGTCATGTTGTCTACTTGGTTATTCTCTTTGAAATCTCAGTTTTGCATTTCCAATGTGATGATGGGTTTGCACTTTTTTTTTGAATGGATCTATGAGTTGTAAAATGTTGTGGGTTGTCTTTACCTACATGTTTGCTATGAGACAACTTGGAAGTGGACTATCTATATCCATGAGGTTGATTCATTGTTGGTGCAAACTTGTTAGCTGGCCTTGTCTATGGTCACTTGTGCATTGGTGTGGTGCTTTGAGATGAGAGGATGGATATTATTGAGTACCTGAATAGTCAGTTATGGGAACCTGTAGTAGGTGGTCATGATGCTTGGAGAGCTCGGGTGTCACGTTTCAGTGGGAGCTCTAGCAATGACTATGGATTCGTCACATGGTGGTGAACGGTCTTCTTTAGTGTTGCAAATGTTTCTTGGGAGAGCTCTTTGATCCTGTTGCTGTAGAAGATTTCTTTCACATTTGCATGGACATTATTTGAAGATGTGCAACATCTTGGAACCATGGAGGATGCTTGGAGTCTTTGGCTGAGGTGTTGGTGGTGCTTGACAGGTGATGTTGGTTCTAAGTCTATTTGCTTTATGTCATGGTATGCTCCTTATGCACTGGAGTTTTGGCATTGTGCATTGTACCTGAGACAATGGTGAAGTCACTTGGAGCATGGTATCTCCTATGGGGATGTGTAGATCATGGTGTCATGATAAGTTCCTGATTCAGATGATTGGAACTTTGACACTGGTCTGGTAATTCTTTGTGTATTGAGTGTTTTGATTATTTGCTTGATACTTCATGATAGTGCAGTAATGCAGTTGAAGTTTAGCATGAGATGATCGGTTGCTGGTACTCATGGATACATGAAGAATAAAGGTGAGGCTATTTTTTCTCTTATGAGAGAAGTGTTGCTGATTGTTACTCTTGATGAAGTTTCTAGCAGAAAGTCTGAGAATCCTACACCTTGGTTGAACGTGAGTTCAATAAGAGACCTATGAGGAGATTGCTCTTGGATTAGTCAGGATGACTTGTATCTTGACGGAGTATTCTTGTTCCCACTCTTGGTCTGCTTGGTAGTTTATCTGAAAGGTATTTGGCCCATTATATTTTTCAGATGTATTTTTTTTATGTTCACTTTCATGATATGGATCTTGAATTGTTGTCTAATGGTTCTAGAGGATTCATAGTGGAAGTTTTATAGTTTTGTTTTATCTCCTTGTTGCTAATGAGAATTGGTAGGAGATGTTGTATGGGCTGATTTCCTGAAATGGGGAATGAACTAGCTTGATCTTCTTAGAGTTGCTTACATCCATGTTGTTTGTTAAATTGGTTTGATCTTGGTGATTGAACAAATGGATGCTGTTAAGGTTTCTCTTTTGGGTTATGAAGAAGATCATTCTTGACATAGCTAGCTGTTAGAAGTGTATGTAGAAGGATGTTCTACATGAAGATGATGTGCAAATTTTCTCTCTGTGGCCGTGAAGTTTTGTGGTGAGAGAAATGTCTCTTGTAGCGGTTTGTTGCAAGATGTGCATATCATTGTGGATATTTCCTTGGCACTACATGGTTACATTTTCTATGTGCTGGTATTGGTAGACTTGCAATGCCTTTGATCTTTTAGATCTGGATTACTCGGACAGTGGGAGTTCCTGTTGTGTTTTTTGTCTTCTTTGACTAGTTAGCACTTGGAGCTTGCATTTGCTATTGATGGGTTGGTTTTGGAGTTGCATGAGTTTACTAATGCTGATACCTTTGAGGTATGTGTGATTGGATGGAATAGCACGAGTTGTGGGTGCTATTTTTCAGTCGCATGGGTTTATCAGTTGATGGGAGCAGTCAATTTGACTGTTGTTCTAGCTGGTGTTTTATATCTTGTTTATGGAGAATGACTTCACTGGTGTGTTCTGTTTGAAGCTCTGAAGTTGATATTGCTTCTATATAGTGTTTGAGTACAGTGAAGTGGTAGCAATATCTTGTTGAAGATATCACTGTGGTCTTTTGCTTGTGTTCGTTGGAATGATACGTATTCACCTTGGCGATGTATCTTTCTTCCACACATGGAAGATGACAGGATTGTTGCTTGAATGGTGGACATCTTGGATGTTGGAGTAGAATTCTTGATAGAGCATGAGAGCATGTTTGAGGTCTATGTGTTTTCCTGAAAGGCTGTGATTGGTTGTTTTGTTGGATAGTGAGCTGTAGTTGGATGCTTGGTCTTTGTTGCAGACTGTCAAATGGACTGTTATCTGTGGAATCATGTTGATTGGGTGTCTTGAGTATTGCAGGGTTTGAACTGGTGGAGCTAGTGTGGTCTTAGTTCCTGGTTGCTTTGGAGGTGCCTGTGTGATCTTCGTTATGCAGATTTTTATCTTGAGGAACTCATCACTCTTCATCAAAGTGGATCACAATCTTCATCACACCATCAAAGCTACCATTGGAATTGGGAAAGAGCCAATTTTCACATTAAATTGGCACCAATTCCCCCATGGGATCAAGAGTTTGCATTGTTTTCAATAGGATTTAGCTTACTTTCTTGTTCTTTCATTTCATTCTTGCTTTATTTCCTATTTAAAGCTTTGCTAATGGATTTCATGGGGAATCCTTGTTCTTACTTGCATATGATCTCCTAATATGTTTGTTTATTGTGTTTTGCAGGTATTTGGATTGGGATTCTACACATATCAACCACATTCTTGGGCATAACATAACTACTAGCCCCTGAATCTATCATATAGTTATGCACTATATGATCTCCAATAATTAAAAATAAATAGAAGGGAAGTGGCTTACTAGTTTTACTTGAATTCCATTCTTCTTTGGGTTGAAATAGGCTAATTGATGGAATAAATAACTCCTTTTTTAGCACATCCTTTGGTTTCTTGAGATTCTCTAAAGCTTGTTGTAGCAGATCCCTGGTAGGGAATGGATAAAGCCTCTCACATGCTTAAATTTAGGTTAGCCTTCTTCATCTAATCAACTATATTGAAGGGAGGTTGACTAATCTTAGAGGAAACTTTTGAAGTAGCAAGATCCAACTTTGTTGATTAGAAAAATTGAGGTTGATCCAATAATTGGTTACCATTACCAGTAGGTTGATACGATTGTAGGATAGTTTTTCTACCTATTGTTCCAATAACTAAAGCCTCTTGAGATGGTTGGAGGATGGATACTTGACTAGCAATAGAATATGTACCACCCTCCATTGCTCCTTTCTTAGACCTTATGTTCTGAGCTATTATATCAACAACTATTTGGTTTACACCACAAAATATTCTTGATTCTAGTTGACCAGTGTAGAGTCACCTTGCATATGGACTTGTTTAGCGGCAACTGCTTGGTTTGCATCAAATTGTTGTCCTAAAGTTAAGGTTTCATTTTGAACTAGTAGGGTTTGCACAAATTCTCCACTTTGACAAGCATTCTGATTATGAAATTGATTGCATGGGTAACACTAGTCATGATCTTGAGCTAGCTTGTTTTGGATTGGAACCAGAGCCTTTGAAGTTCTAGTAATACCTAGATTTACACTATTCAAGGGTTTGGAATAATCCCATTGATTTTTCTCTTGATAGGGTTTCCTATTCTGTTGATAATTTTAATTTTGAGGTTGATAAGGTCTCTTGTTTTTGGTTTTCCTCTTTACTACTACCAACTCATTATTTAAATATCAAATTGAAGTTTTCATAGCATGTCATTGATTTGGAAGAGCAACAAGAGTAGATGATTGATTGGTGGAAGCCACTAGAATAGGAGCCAATGTGGGCTGTTGAGGAAGAAGCTCTGGAAATAAAGGCATTGGTGGCCTTGGATATATTTTCCTAGCTTGTATTAAGTACTTTTCTACCTTAATAGCAATGTCATATGCATTGGGAAAAATTACCCCACCTATAGATTGAATCATAACAACTATATCACTGTTAAGAGCTCTTAGATAGTACAAAAATGCATAGTTGGAAGAAGGTTTCACCAAGGTTGGGGTTCTATCCCATCTTTTGAAATCTCCCATGAGTTCATTGGGTGCCCTATTGATTGTGGTCAACTTCTCTACTAGAGATAAATGATCACTATTGTCTTCAAAGTGATTACATAGTTTTTCACCTAACTCATCCTAGCTATGAATAGAGTTATGTTTCAAACCTCTATACCACTATAGTTCCTTCCCCTTTAAGTAGGTGGCTAAGATTCAAACAACTACATTATCTTCTACAACATTATGCACAAAACATATATTTTCCATATCTAGGATGTGTTCCACTCGAGTAGTTGATGTTTCACCAATGAATTGTGGAATATTTTTCAAGGCATTAATAGGTATGCCATATCTTTTGCTAAGACAAGAGGAAATGCTATCTACTAAAGTTGCACCCAAGCTAAGCTGTAGGAATTAGCACTCTAGAGAAACATTGGAATGATGCCAAGGTGTGGGTTCCTAATATGAGATCAAACCTCAAGAGAAGGCTGGCTCCTTTGGTTATCACCTAAAATACTGCTTTTGCTAGGAAAAGGGGTAAGAAGGAGTACATAAATTGAAAAATACTCCTATGGTGATGCACCAAACTAAACTAGACCATGAAACTTAGCCTATAAACACTTTCTTGCAATGACATAAAACAAACTTGCACAACCCATTATCATATGTTCTTGCATAAGTAATTCACAGAAAGGTCTTAAAGCTCAAACTTCAAAGGGAAAAATATCTCCACTACTAAAAGCTATTTTGCATTTTTATGACACAATTTGCAACCTGCAATAGCACACTTTTGCATAAAGGCATCAAAGACATGAGAAAAAGTTAGGAGGAAATGAATACCATCTCACAGATAACTCGAACAATCATAGGGGAATACACTAATGCAATAAACAAGAAGGCAAAGATTTCATGTCAATGGCATCCAAGGCTTTCATAGAATTGCATACCCAAAAATGAGTTACAAAGCATGCTATAATTTCCAAAGCACTGTAAGTAGTCACTAAACAGAAAAATACATCTTAGAACTACTCCAAAATGAGTCAAAATGAGACTATATCCTCAACCCCCAAACAGTTGCACCAAAAAGGAACTAGAAGCTTTTGAGCTCGTATGCTTCCAAAAAGCCTATATTTTAGAAACTAAAACCTCCCTAAAAGGGTATCAAGACATAATAACCCGGACAAAATAACCCTGGACAGAATAACCCAACCAAAATAACCCAAGGACAAAATAACCCAAGGTCATAATAACCCATGGACAAAATAACCTGTGGTCAAAATAACCCATGGACAAAATAACCCATGGTCATTTTAGATCAAGCTAGTAAACTAGAAATGACATAAAATAAATTATAAATATGATTGTGAGGCACCATAGAGGCTATTTATGTCATTTTTAGACCATATATCCATTATATACCCCTAAAATAGCCTTAAAACACCTTTAATATGCTTAAATAACCTATAAAATGGTAAATAATTATAAAAATAAAGGAAATTTTGTGGGAATAAGTTGATTAAGAGTTATTATGAAAAGATATAAATGAAAAGGCATTAAGAAGATATATAAAATGGTAGAATTAAGAGAAGTAAAGAAAGGAAGAAGGGGAGAAGAAGTAAGAGCGTGTAGAGTGATAAGAAGAGGAGAAATCCAAATTCATAAAAGAAGATATTTTGTAATATATTTTTTTGAACATTATTTTAAAATTTCCTAGGGTTTTCTAAAAGAGTGTACAAAAAATCAATATACTTTTTAGTGAACCAACACATTATTCATAATTTTTAATATATACAATGCCTCTTCAGTTTTTAACAAGTCAAAAAAACAAGAATTTACTTATTGTAGATGGTTACACATTTGTGTTTCATCAACAAGGCATCAATAAATGATCTAGCATTGTGTGGAATATTTTACAAATAAATGTTTAAGTCGATGCTATACTACGACATAAACAAAATTTGGTGATATGATCCAGGATTTAGTGAATTGCTTCAAGCATCACATAGCTCAGTCTGGAAATTCATCAAAGAAGTGAAAAAAGAACAGAGTCTCCAAGAGAATAGAATAGAGAAATATATGGCTGGATACACTGGGCAACCAAGTAGGAAAAAATACCGTGAACTCAAAGAAAGACTAAAAAGATTAGTTGATGGTTATGACAACCATAACATTTTAGATTATATAAGAGGCATCACTCATAATTTGACACTTTAATAGAAAATTTGAATAATAAAGTTTTTTTAGCAACATACATGTAATGTTTTCCTTTCTCTATATTCTTATGGGGATATTTTGTCCATGGGTTATTCTGACCATGGGTTATTTTGGCTTGGGTTATTATGACCCTCGGTTATTTTGTCCCTGGATTATTATGACCAGGTTATTATGTCCAGGGTTATTTTGGTCAGGTTATTATGTCCTGTAACCCCCTAAAAGAGCTTCAATATGTTTGAAAAGGTCAATTTTGACCAAATCTATCAAAAAGCATTAAAAAATGGGCCTAAATACTCTCTAACTCTCCAACAAAGTGAGTAAAAGCCCTCCATATTTTCTCCACATGTTGGATAACCTCCCCCAACTTTCCTATATGCTTGCAAAGCATAATTACATTCAACAATTAACTCCCTTGACTGTAATAAAATTTATTTGGCATTCAAAGTAATATTTAAACTTAAGTGATTTATAAAATATCACTAAAGTTAAATGTTTTTTACATTTTTAAGAGAATGCAAAATTCAAAAACAAGGACTCGGCCATATAAGAGTCAATATGTAAAAATAATTCATAGTGACTAAACACTTGCAACATAAGGTGGCTTATTATGTTTGCAAACTCCTAAGGCACACAAAGATCATGATATACATTATTTGCAAAGTTTGTTTTAAAACCTAAGGAAAAAATGCCATCGACACTTATTAGGGTAAAACCCTAATAGGAAAAACCATGCCAAACATACAAGGCATTCACTCTTCCTATCAAGCTTTCTGGAAAGCTATAGGCACCACCATAGGGTTTCATGGAGATTTTGCTGTGATGAATACAGAGGAATTTGATGGCAGATTTCATAGCTTTAGGAGGGATTTCCTCAACTCTTTTGATAAACCATGACTTCCCATGTCTGGGTAAGCATTTTATGTTGCTCAATTTCATTTCCTGAAGAAATAGATGCTCAAATTGAGCCATGTTACATAGAAAAATGAATGTACTTGATTACCTTTTAGCTAATCTGTGTTCTGGCATATATATTCCTTTCTTTTCCTGTAGACTTTTGATCATTTTGCAAAAAATATATGGTTGCTTTTTGATTCCCATGGCCGCGGCCATGTATTCTCTTGTGAGTATTAGGGGTTCCTCCTATATATGGCTTGGCCATTCCCTGATATCAAGATACATTTGCATTTTAATTATTCCTCATCTCTATATATTATCTGGTATCTTTGCGTTTTGAATCTTTCTCTTTAAGGCCACACATTCTCTTGCAGTTGATTTTAAAAAATATAAGCATTGTTGTTTTTATGATGCCATGTAATGGTGGCCAATAGTGTTATATTTTATTTTGTTATGATAAGAACCATTCTAGATTATAATATGAATGAGATTTCATGAAAGGGCGCAAAAATATCCTTTTGTATGACAGGTCGTGAGCTTCTCATTTCTTTTCTATTTCTCTACTCTGTATAGGGCTTTCATTTCACATTCTGAAAATACAGGTTTGCACTATTTGATGTCGAGGGTTTTATTTTTCATACTTTTTCCTCCAAACTCAAACTTCCCACTATGCAACCTATACCTGCACTTGAATAAAGGATGCTTGTCCTTCCAATTTTCAAGATGTATTCTGCCACTGTCATATGAGACTCAAATATATTATTGATACCTCTGCTATGTGAGGCCTTCTCCATTTTTCACAAGATCACTGGACTATCATCTTATCACAAATTGTAGTGTAAAAGATTATAACTGTTGCATTAGGCACTCAATTGCCATGTTATGGCCTATGATTCTACATTCACCTTTAATCTCGGAACCTAGATTCATTAAAATATTTCATGACTATGAACTCTTGACTTTCCTTTGAACATGACTCGAATAATTGAATTAGGAAAAAATGATTTCCTTTAAATGTTTCCTCTTAACAACATGAATACTTCTTTAGCACAGTCTTTTGTGCCCTATCCACTTACAAACTTCCCTAAGGTTGTCATCATGCATAGCATTTATTCCTTGAAGTTAAACTTTTATCTTTTTTATGCATTGTCCTTAAGCCTCTTTACTAACCACTACCATTGTGATATTCCTTTATACATCTTGTTGTATCAATATCGTTATCATTATTATTGCATTCTCAGAGGATCCCATGTATTGTCATATGGAGGTTCTATCTTTCATGACTGTCCCCTCATGATTATCAAAATGACAGTTATTTGATTAATGATTGCACCTCCTTACATTATGATTTTACTAAGCAAGTATTTCTCATTGATAATAGTGAACTGCTATTGGCACTTAAGCTCTGTTCTCACTGGTACATTCTTTACTTATGAACATTCTATATAATTGCTCATCATTGTTGTTGTTCATGGACTGTGTATATGTGCATATGACTATCTAGTCTCTTATATGTTGTTGTATGGTTAATTGTTCTTTGAAATTGTATGTTGCTCTTTGTTTCATTCCATACTTGACTTTTCCATGTATTTAATTTATCACCTGTCATTCACCACTTCAAACCTTGAGCATTGTTTGCTTCTTTAAAGAGAATTGTTGTTTTGGAAAACATGTTGGCTTGGTAACTCCTGAACATATAATTCATTTCACTTATACAAATCTCTGACAACAATTGATGAATCTTGCTATCTCGTAACATGATGTATCAGGAACATATGCTCATATTGTACTTTGCAATCTATTTTAATACCATGATATTACATACATCCTTAATGATTTCCTTGAACAAGTATATGTCACTCATGACAATGACTAAAATCTCACTATCATAGATGATGTATGGTTGCTTGAGGGAACCACAAAGAGATGAAACACCCTTCTACGCTTCTTTAAAGCATAATAAAACAACATGCTAATTTCAACCCTTGTGGGAGTCCATTTCACCCCACATGTTGTAATTTGATAAATCAAAACAACAACATTACTTTTCCTATACCTGCACAGGAAGCAAACATGTTAGAAAAATATGTGCAGATGACATATGTGTTTGATAATGCTCCTTGTTTTCTTGGATATCAGTAGTAAGTTGTTTCTTTTAATGCACATGGATAATCAGTTTATATGTTTATAGAGGTATGTGCATATAGTGACTGTAGACCTTTCATTGATCTAACAACATTCTTTCTCACAGATGTAGGCAACTAGGAGCATCAAGGAGGCAAAAGCTGAAAGCAGGACAAGCGCAAGACTGAAGATGATGCGAGGCAACTGAACTAGAACCGGTCATTCAGGAAATGACTGGTCTCCTTTCCTTATATGTGCATGCTTTTACTTTGATATCTATAAATGTATATTCTTTTGATTCATATACATTAAAAGAGCCAATCTCACATCTTGTGTGAGACTATACACATTTACACTATCAATAATGACTATGTTTTTCAAAAGATTTGTGCAATCTTCTCTTATGTTATATGCATCTACATACTATAATATGGTAGAACAGTCTTTTGATTTCCTTATGCACGTGGAATGTGAGATAATAGAAATAAAATGTACCTGTCTTTTTATTTGCAATGACTTAAGCTCGACCTACTTGAGCTAGTAACAAAAATGGGTAACACTTCTAGCGACATTTGCTATATGTTTGCCTTCTAAAAATTAAGAATAGTTTCCTAAGCTTATCCGTTGGGCATAGAGTCACTTAGAAAATTGATACAACTTGAAAAAAGTCCTCAAAACAATACTGTAACTTAGTAGATCAGTGAAAAAGACCTTGGAAACTCATTGAAACACCAAAACTATAAAATGAACACTATCTAACTGTGCTTGAACAACACTTAGGGAATTGAAAACTTCCATCTAGAAACCTACCCTACACTAAATGCAAGACAAAACCACTTAAAAAACCATCTACAGGAAGACTGAAGTAGCTGACCTTTCTTCTCAAAATACTATGACTCACATGCTTGAGGACAACTAAGTATAGGTGGGACACAAAAAAAATTTCAACAAGATTATACACTGCCCCTTGAAAGAGGTAAAAAAGTTCACTTACCTCATCGAATTGATCATATGAATTGTTGTTCAAAGGAGGATAAGTGAGTTGAACATACTCTTGTCTAGCTGCTGACGCATTCTTGATACTATCTTCAGTTGTACTTTCATGCATGGGTGCAAGATCAACTATTGGTACTTTATTGGACTCTATCTAGACTAAATATCTAACTAGACAACCCCTTTAAAGGAAAAAGCTTGAGCTTTCATTGCTGGCTGCTTGCACATTCACTACTATTCCATACATTGAACTAGAAAGAAAAAAATTTGAATGCTTTGAAACAACAACATTACCTTCACCTTGAATAATAACCTGCCATATTGAATCCTCCTCCATAGTGAGTGGACAATCCTCTTCCACTAGGGTAGCTAATAACTCATCAAAGCTATCAACTCTTGAAAGGATCTTAAAATCGACTTGTTTAACTTTAAAATCCTCATTATCACTCAAAGAGATACACTCCAAAATAGGATTTTCTTCTTCAATGAAGGCTTGAAAGTGTTCAAACAATGGAGTAGCCTCTTGAAACCAAACTTCAACTGGTATATCAGCTTCCAACTCTTCTGTACAATAGAAAGGAAGCTCTTGTGACTAGATAAGACATTGCAAATCAGGTTCATAAGAAGTTTCTTGTTCAAACTTGTGAACCTGCTGTTGAATTCCAACATAAGTGCCAAAATCCTCTAACAGATCTGATTCTTGGTCATCCAATTTGGAAAAAAAATGTTCAATTATATCAGTGCACACCTCTTCATAAAGCTCAATATTAGCCTTTTCATCCACAGTATGCTCAAAAATATCAAATCCAGTTGTACACTGCTCTTCTTCAACAACCACTTTCACTTTCTCCTCCTGCTGTCCAGGATGAACTATTGAAACATGTAGATCAATTTCAATAGAAGTAGGAGGATCATTAGCCAAAACAAAGGAAGATTGATCTTGAGAGGTCTTCTCTTATTCAAACATTTGCTTCTGTTCTAATCTATATTGCTCTATAGCTAAATGCAACAAGTTTATGTTTCTAGTCTCCTCCATGTTGAGTAAGCAATCTTGATTAATGGGTTGCTCTATTACTATATTAGGTTGTTGTAACTAATTACTTTCCTCAATCCTTAAAGGATGAAGGCTTATGAAACTTGGAATCTTAGCTATAGGAGGGTCAAGAGGCTCATTTTTCTTAAAACTTGGGAATTTATAATTACAAACCTTTTCTTGAACAGGCTGCTCTAGAATAGTAGGAGCTATTTGAATATGTTCTTTTACAACAACTCTCTATTTTTCAAAACTATTCTCATGTAGTTGGCATTGATACTTTGAGTAAGCTTGAATACTTTGTACCCGAGCAGACAAAAGATTCATTTGCTCCTCCTTAGCAGCTATCTCCCCTTCAAGACCTTCAAACTGCATTCCTTTTGCCACTCTCTCTTGATCATAAAAATAGGCTTGTTCAACCATTTCTTGTTGCTGCATAATGATCCTTTTCTGCTTTGTGATGTCAATCAACATCCCATTCATGTGTGAGAACGCATTATCAATATGACTAATCTTTATATAGTCAAGACTTTGGATCAGATCCCATGATGTGTGATGAAACTGTCAGATCAGATCTAACACATTTTGGTAAGGGTGCTCTTAGGGTTGATTTTTATCATATATTGGCTAATAATGAGATTGAGCAAGGATGGGAGTGTGGAAAACATGATGAGAATGCTGGTAATCTGCAGTTGCAGGGTCACTTGGAATAAAACCAATGAGTTGTTCTATGTAATATGGCTAGTAGGAAGGCATATATGCATGATTTTCATGGAATGGAGGTGAAAATCCATTATAATGCTAACAACTAGAAATTACAAACTTTAAAAATGAAGTAAAAGCAAGCCTAGACAACAAACCTCATTTATTTGCAGGTATTTGGACTGTTGAAACCAACTGTTATAAGGTTGGAGTCACCATGGTGTTGTTTGTACCTCTCTAAAGGCTGATAATATTGAGAAAACACCAAATTTCTTAATAATATGATATTCTCAATCATGCATTGGATTTTCTACTACTTCCCAAACTCAGAGTCGCCATGATATGCTGATGTTAACCTCTGAAAGGCCTGAAACTCACTAGATGCATATCAAAAACCAACAGTAACATGTATTCTTTAAACTATTCTGATTCAAAAAATCCCACCAGGTGTGCCAAAACTGGTATCTACTAAAGTTGCACCCTAGCTAAGCTGCAAGACTTAGCACTCTAGAGAAACATTGGAATGATCCCAAGGCGTGGGTTCCTAATATGAGATCAAACCTCTAGAGAAGGCTAGCTCCTTTGGTTATCACCTAAACTACTACTTTTGCTAGGAAAAGGGGTAAGAAGGAGTACATAAATTGAAAACTACTCCTATGGTGATGCACCAAACTAAACTGGACTATGAAACTTAGCCTGTAAACACTTGCTTGCAATGACATAAAACAAAATTCAAAGGGAAAAATATCTCCACTGCTAAAAGATATTTTGCATTTTTATGACACAATCTGCAACCTGCAACAACACACTTTTCATAAAGGCATCAAATACATGACACAAAGTTAGGAGGAAATGAATATTATCTCACAGATAACTCGATCAACATAGGGGAATACACTAATGCAATAAACAAGAAGGAAAAGATTTCATGTCAATGGCATCCAAGGATTTCACTAAATTTCATACCCAAAATTGAGTTATGAAGCATGCTATAATCTCCAAAGGACTATAAGTAGTCACTAAGTAGAAAAATACATCTTAAAACTACTCCAAAATGAGTCAAAATGAGACTATATCCTCAACCTCCAAACAATTGCACCAAAAAAGGAACTAGAAGCTTCTGATCTCGTATCCCTCCGAAAATCCTATATTTTAGCAACCAAAACCTCCCTAAAAGAGCTCCAATATGTTTGAAAAGGTCAATTTTGACCAAATCTATCAAAAAGCATGCAAAAATGGGCCTAAATACTCTCTAACTCTCGAACAAAGTGAGTAAAAGACCCCATATTTTCTCCACATGTTTGATAACCTCCCCCAAATTTCCTATATTCTTGAGAAGCATAATTACATTCAACAATTAACTCCCTTGACTATAATACAATTTGTTTTGCATTCAAAGTAATATTTAAACTTAGGTGATCTATAAAATATCACTAAAGTTAAATGTTTTTTACATTTTTAAAAGAATGCAAAATTCAAAAACAAGGACTCAACCATATAAGAATCAATATGTAAAAATAAGTCATAGTGACTAAACACTTGCAACATAAGGTGACTTATTATGTTTGCAAACTCCTAAGGCACACAAAGACCATGATATAAATTATTTTGCAAAGTTTGTTTTAAAACCTAAGGAAAAAATGCCATCAACACTTATTAGGGTAAAACCCTAATAGGAAAAACCATGCCAAACATACAAGGCATTCACTCTTCCGATCAAGATTTCTAGAAAGCTATAGGTGCCACCATAGGGTTTCATGGAGATTCTGCTGTGATGAATACAGAGGAATTTGATGGCGGATTTCACGGCTTCAGGAGGGATTTCCTCAACTCTTCTAACAAACCATGACTTCTCATGTCTGGGTAAGCATTTTATGTTGCTCAATTTCATTTCATGAAGAAATAGATGCTCGAATAGAGCCATCTTATGCAGAAAAAAGAATGCACTTGATTACCTTTTAGCTACTTTGTGTTCTGGCATATATATTCCTTTCTTTTCCTATAGACTTTTGATCATTCTGCAAAAAATATATGGCTGCTTTTTTATTTCCTTGGCCGCAGCCATGTATCTCTTGTGGGTATCAAGGGTTCCTCCTACATATGGCTTGGCCATTCCCTGATATCAAGATACATTTACATTTTAATTATTCCTCATCTCTGTATATTATCTGGCATCTTTGCATTCTGACTCTTTCTCTTTAAGGCCATACATTCTCTTGCAGTTGATTTTGAAAAATATAAGCATCATTGTTTTTATGATGCCATGTAATGGTGACCAACAATGTTATATTTGCTTTTGTTATTGATAAGAACTATGCTAGATTATAATATGAATGAGATTTCATGAAAGGGCGCAAAAATATCCTTTTGTATGACAGGCCACGAGCTTCTCATTTCTTTTCTATTTTTCTACTCTGTATAGGGCTTTCATTTCACATTATGAAAATATAGGTCTGCACTATTTGATGTCAAGGGTTTTATTTTTCATACTTTTTCCTCCAAACTCAAACTTCCCACTATGCAACCTATACTTGCACTTGAATAAAGGATGCTTGTCCTTCAAGTTTTCAAGATGTATTCTACCACTGTCATATGAGACTCAACTATATTATTGATACCTCTACTATGTGGGGCCTTCTTCATTTTTCATAAGATCACTGGACTATCATATTATCACAAATTGTAGTGTAAAATATTATAATTGTTGCATTAGGCACTCAACCACCCTACTATGGCCTATGGTTCTACCTTCACCTTTAATCCCCAAACCTATATTCACTAAAAGCTTGCATGACTATGAACTCTTGAATTTCCTTTGAACATGACTCAAATATTTGAATTAGGGCAAAAGGATTGCCTTTAAATGTTTCCTCTTAACAACATGAATACTTCTTTAGCACTGTATTTTGTGCCCTATCCACTTACAAACTTCCCTAAGGCCGTTATCATGCATAACATTTATGCCATAAATTTCAAATTTTATCTTGCTTATGCACTATCCTTAAGCCTCTTTACTAACCACTTCCATTGTGATAATCCTTTAAGCATCATGTTGTACAATATCATTATCGTTCTTATTGCATTCTCAAAGGAGCCTATGTATTGTCATATGGAGTTTCTGTCTTTCATGACTGTCCCCTCATGATTATCAAAATGATAGTATTTTGATTAATGATTGCACCTCCTTATGTTATGATTTTACTAAGCAAGTATTTCTCATTGATAACAATGAACTGGTATTGGCATTTAAGCTCTGTTCTCATTGGTACATTCTTTACTTATGAAAATTCTATATACTTTCTCATCATTGTTGTTGCTCATGGACTATGTATATGTGCATATGACTATCTAGTATCTTATATGTTGCTATATGGTTAATTTTTCTTTGAACTGTATGTTGCTCTTTGTTTCATTCCATACTTGACTTTGCCATGTATTGAATTTATCACCTATCATTCATCACTTCAAACCTTGAGCATTGTTTTCTTCTTTAAAGAGAATTGTTGTTTTGGAAAACATGTTGGCTTGGTAACTCTTGAACATATACTTCATTTCACTTGTCATTTCACTGATACAAATATCTGACAATAGTTGATGAATCTTGCTATCTCTTAACATGATGTATCAAAAACATATGCTCATACTGTACTTTGCAATCTATTTTAATACCATGATATTACATACATCCTTAATGATTTCCTTGAACAAGTATCTGTCACTTATGACAGTGACTGAAATATCACTATCATAGATGATGTATGGTTGCTTGAGGGAACCAAAAAGAGATGAAACACACTTCTATGCTTCTTTAAAGCACAATAAAACAACATGCTGATCTCAACCCGTGTGGGAGTCCATTTCACCCCACATGTTGTAATTTGATAAATCAAAACAACAACATTAATTTTCCTATACCTGCACAGGAAGAAAACATGTTAGAAAAATATGTACAGATGAGAAATGTGTTTGATAATGCTCCTTGTTTTCTTGGATATCAGTAGTAAGTTGTTTCTTTTAATGCACATGGCTAATCAGTTTATATGTTTATAGAGGTATGTACATATAGTGACTGTAGACCTTTCATTTCTCTAACAACATTGTTTCTCACAGATGTAGGCAACTAGGAGCAGCAAGGAGGCAAAAGCTAAAAGCAGGACAAGCACAAGACTAAAGATGATGTGAGGCAACTCAACTAGAACTAGTCATTCAGGCAATGACTGGTCTCCTTTCCTTATATGTGCATGCTTTTACTTTGATATATATAAATGTATATTCTTTTGATTCATATACATTAAAAGGGCTAGTCTCACAACTTGTGTGAGACAATACACATTTACACTATCAATAAAGACTCTATTTTTGAAAAGATTTGTGCAATCTTCTCTTATGTTATATGCATCTACATACTGTAATATGGTAGAATAGTCTTCTTATTTCTTTATGCACATGGAATGTAATATAGCAAAAATAAAATGTACCTATCTTTTCATTTGCAATGACTTAAGCTCGACCTACTTGAGCTAGTAACAAAAATGGGTAATAGGAATACTACCATTAAAGGACACAAAACCTTGATTTGTAGGAACATCCATATGAAATAATGGTTTATTTATCTAAGTAGTAGGTGTCCTATTTTGAAACAACCTCTCAAATGGAGGTATATATTGATCTCTAGGAGATGGGTTTACAACACCTCTACTCCTTACTAGTGATAAAGAATGTGTATTTCTTATTCTAGATGCAAAAAATGATAGCTTAGTATATTGGAAAATAACTCTAGAAGATACTCTTGTTTCAATTCTTGGCATGAATGATAGGTATGATCTAGAACCAAGACTTATGACTTGCAACAAGATCGCCAAATTGGATGCAAAGTCTCTTACTTGAACGTAGAGTCGCCAGGTACTTTGTTGAATGCCTCTTCAAGGCTAAAAGTTTTGAAATCAATACCACTCTCTCAATAGAATGAGGTAAATTTCATCAAAATAGTCCACCCCTTGATGGAAAGAAATATGGTCACAACAATAGAGAGAAATTACACTTCTTGAACTTGAATAGGTCCCATTGGGCATGCTAAAAACTATTGTCACATAAAATTGCACTCTGCTAAACATGAGATCAACATTCCAATGATACAATGGAAATGACCTCAAGGCGTGGGACCTTGCAAGATTAGGTCAAGTCTCAAAAGAAGGCCAACTTCCTCTTTTGATCTAAATGTAGATGTGTTAGTCCAACCCAACACATAGAACCCTACCAATAACCCCACTCTAACAATTCAGAGGGGAAAATGGATAGAAGGAAAACATGAAATGAAATGGGGAGGTTATACACCAAGATAGAATTTGTTTCTTCCTTCTTTAGAAAACAAAATAAATCATTAAGAAGGCCAAAAGGATTACATAGTTCTCTATTTTTTGAAATTCCAAGGATATCATGAAGGTTAAGGGTTGTTCAGGTGTTGAAAGAAGGATATTCATAATTCAACGACTATAAAAATTATAACACATTCACACATGAATGAAAAGTGATAAAAGACACTTAAACATGAAGGTAAGAAGAATTCACACAACACATTCAAGAGAGAAGAGGTGAAAATAGGTCAATTTCATTAACATAAAGACATAGAAGAAAAATTTATAATTATAGAATGCAAGAATTGTAGAGTCTGTTAGAGAAAATATTAGGAGGAACTTGAGGAAGAACCCTTAAAATGAGTACAATAGTTTCCTTTATAGTTCATGTATAATTGAAAATATTTTTCAATCAAAATTCTAACCTAGGGTAAGTAATCAATAGGAAATCTGATTAGATTGATGCAGAGGATATGGCTCGTCAACTCCCATGCTAAAATCATTCGAGAACAACCTAGAAGTGCATGCCATTCCTATGCATTCATGGCCTCTAGAACTGCAGAATAAAAAATTCCCATGAATCCGACCAGTCTGCAACAAAAGGAATGTCTCTACAATATGTGATAAGTATGGGAACCACTTCTACATTGACTAAGATGTGGGAATCTACACAAAAAATGTCTTTTCAATTAAAAAATTTGATCTAGTAGCTAAAATTTCACTCAACCACGAATGAAAAACTCTCCCACGAAAATGGTGTGGCTAGCCATTGTCAGATTTTAATTTGGTCCATAGATCTACAAAAAATCAAAGCTCTAGGTGCCTTGATTGAGTTTGAATTTCCTTGAAAATTCTTGTCCAATCAGAATGCGCCATGTTGGAGTTAAAGAATGTGACATTAGAGTGGGCTTGTGAAGAAAATTCATCACTGAGGTTGTTGACATCATCAAAGGATATGCATTGGCATTTCTGTGCATTTTTGGTAAAAATTGGACCCACCATAAAGAACTTACGGAATCACAAAATCCAACTAGATGCCACCATGTGCCAACATCCCACACTTTTGCACCTACATTTTTCTTTAGTGAATTTTCTCCTATAGATCTACATAACCAACGAGAAGGTGATAGATTTTGCAATTTCCACACTTCCACATCTTGAAATGGGACCCATATCAAGAATTTCACAGGCTCATATAAATCATGACACTTGTCACCATTTTGTGCTTCCATGATAAAAAATGGGCATCCTTTAGAAAGCTTACAAGCTCGTAGAAAATTACCTAAGAGGTGTCATGATTTTCACGCTTCCACACTTGAAATTAGGTATTCTTTTAAAGGCTTATGGAAAAGAGAGATCAATGAGATGCTTACATGCATATCTCATGCCTCTATGCTTGAAAAAGGAACTTGCCTAAAAATTCTGTGGGCTTACAAAATCGGTGACACGTGTTGAACTTCCATGCATTTGCAATAAAATCAGGTGCTCTTTGAAAATGTCTATAGGTGAGCGAAATCCGCTAGATACCTCCATGTGGTGACCTTTTCACCTCTCCATAACAAAAATTTTCCTTAGTTAATTTTACCCCACATACATGTGAGCTTATTCCAAGTGTCATCCTTTCTGTGCCTCCGCACTCAGAATTATTTTTAACAAAAAATGCTTGTGAGGGTGTGGAAACCAAATAAATGCAAAGGATGGTAGGAGTGGGGACAAAAAATAGACTTGGACTTTTGGACTAAAGTCCAAAAATACAAAAAGAGTCTAGAACTCTAAAAAGGGCAGAATTCAGGCTTGAAAATAAATAAGGGATGCAGACATCCAAACCTAATGTCCAAATGTCTAATTGGGTCCCAAAAGCCTGAAAAAATAGGAAGAAAGGGAAATCAAGAACTAGGAAGGAAAACAAACTTTTGGATTTGATTCGAAAGTCCATTAGGAATTTGAAAGTTTGAAAGGATAGAATTGAATAAAATGAAAGAGGGAGAAAGGAAATCAAGAAAACAAAATATATTTGGACCTTAGACCAAATGTTCGATCAAGTCCCAAAGTTTTGAAAGGACAAGATTTGAAGAAAGGAAGGAAGGAAGAAAACATTGGGAAGTCAGAATGGACTTGGATAAAAGTCTGAATGTCCGATCAAGACTCAAAACTCCAAAAGGTTTGAAAGAGAAAAGAAGAAAGGGAAATTGAGAGGAAAGTGGACATTTAGACTTGGTCCAAATGTTCATTCGGGGCCCAAAAATTTGAAGGGACTCTGAGAAGAAAAATAAGAATCAAGAAAATTCATCCTTTGAACATTTTTGCAAAATGGGTTTTTGAGTGCAGATTGGAAAAGGGGGGATAACAACCACCAGAGGCTTCTTTGAGCATAATGAACCATGTAGGATCTCTTAGATCAGGCATAACTAGTGGATTATGCAAGAAAAGAGGGGATGTCATAAAGTGACAACAAAACTTGCTCAAGATAATGAATTATGGTCAACATATTTTTATGGAGCATGTTCAAAAGGAGAAAGTGTTAGGGTGATCACTATATCACCAAATGGTAAGTCCTATAAATATTCATTCTCTTTAAAATTTGAATATCTCCTTAAATTATTTATTCTCTTGAATAGAAATGTTTGATGCATTTTTTATTGATTAGATAAAAAGGTCTAAAAATGCAATGGAATATCTCCTTGCAAATATTGCTCTTAGACCAAATGATATTACTTTTTTCAAAATATCAAAGGTTGAAGTGAAAAATAGACCTTCAGTTCCAAGCAATATTTGCAACTAATGAGTATTTAATTATGGCTAAGACTTGCTAAAATTTATACATTGTGTAGATGAATTCCATATCCAAGAATAATTAAGTTAATTTGATCTAAATAGAGTTTTTAGTTGTAATTATCTCGAATATATGACATTTTTCATCTAATGAATAAAATTATCAAGAATAATTAGAATAATTGAGTTCATCATTACAAATTGTATGTAATTTTGTATTCATGTGAGGTTTTCTATTCAAGTAATATATCTTTTTTTTGATAGAAGTATTGAGGGTTGTATGGTTATGTAGGGTTTTATAAGTAGAATTACAATCTAATTTTATATTTGGATGCTTTATTGTAAGTCTTTAAGATTAAAATCCTTTTGAGAATGTGTGTGAATAATCATTTAATTTGTATGGAAGTAAGTCTTTTTCATATTATTTGACTTGGTATTGTAAACTTGTCTTTGCAGGATTCTCTCGGGGGGAACAATAGAATTGTGATGATAGGTAGAGTTGTACAACACCATAAATCATTTGGCATTATCAATATATTGCTTATAGAATACTTTGTGCAAGTAAAATGGAATATGTTGCTTATAGAATACTCATTAGTTCCCAAAAATTCCCATACCATAAGCACAAGAATCTTCTCTTCATAACATTTTTGCTTATATTTTGTCATGTGATCCCATAGAATTCATCTAACCCTAAGTATTTCAATGTATAATTCATATCGGCAAGAGATGGTGAGGGTCTCCCCAATCCATAAAGCATTTTATATTAACGTATATTTTTTGTAGTCTATCGGCAAGAGTTCGGGAATGTCATACTGATATGATTTCATCTAAAGACACATATCGGCAGGATGCAATTCATTGTCTCAGCGACCAAAGGATCCTATCGGCGAGAAAATCTTCATTGATATAAGTCATAATGAGCACATGTGTGTTATACTGATGAAGCACAAAATTATTGTCAGCTATACCTAAGTCATCGGTGTAAGTCATAACGGGCTTATTTGTGTCTTACCAATCATGGTGCAATTCTGGAGCATCAAAAAGGAATCTGCAATATTCTCAATAAGTTTCCCAAAAAAGTGGGTCTCGTTGGTAGTATAGTACCATCAGGGTGAGTTCGAGGAAGTCTTGTCGACCCATCATATCACTATAGAAAAATTATATTGGTAATAGGACTTGGTGATATTCATTGTCTTGTCGATAACAAGATTCATCGGCGAGATTGGCATCATCAGAGAGAGATATGGAAGTCAAACTAAATATAGCTTTATCGGTAGGAGAAACATTTTGTTTCGGTGATCAGAATTGTCGAAGGAATGTTCTCGGCAAGATACAAGTAGTCGAAGGAAAGTCCCAACGACCCCCAAAGTCACAGCGATAAGTTATCATTGGTGAGAATTGTAGCAATACACTTAAGACTAAAGGAATAATTTTCGAGACTCAGAACGTCGGTATGACTGCATGACACCATAGCGACATATGATCTATTGGCTATCGATAAGACTCAGAACATCGATGAGACTATGTGACACTAAAGCGATATGTAATATTGACTGTCAAAGAGACTCAAGGCATCGGCAAAACTACATGACGTCTCAGCGGGTGTCTAATAAACATGGAAAATGACCGAATAAAATAATTGCCTGAGATTTGAATACAAAGGGACATGACTTGATTGATCTCTCACCAATGGTACATTTCAACAAATATTTAAAAAAAAAAAATTGCATTGCTTCGTCAAAATTTTGACGAACACAACCAACAAATCACCGAAAAGGTCCGACGAAGTTGATATAGCTGTGACGAAGGCTTAGTCGTAACTCCTTGTCAATTTCATCACAATTTCGATGAATTCCACCGACGAATCACAAAAAAGGTCCAACAAAGTTGCTTAGCTGCAATGAAGGCTTCGTCGTAACTCCTTGCCCATTTCGTCACAATTTCAATGAACACCACCAACGAAGTTGCTTAGCTATGAAAAAGGCTTCATCGTAAATACTTTCCCATTTCATTGAAATGGCGATGAACTTCTGGTGTTCTTTCAACGCTTCGAAAGAGCCATTGCAATTGCATTTTAGTTGTAATTCGTTGGTGGATACACAAAGTTTTCGTCAATAATCTGACAAACATCCGAGTCATTTTATGATGTCGACGACCGAAAAATTTGTGCCATTATTTTGACGTTTAATTCGTCGTTGGAATGGCGACGAAAAAATAGTGATGAAAATGTTTTCATCATTTCGTCACTTTTCTACAAATATTTGTCGAACGACTGACGAACGTTCGTCAGAAAATGGTGTCAAATTCAGTAGTGTTAATAACCCTATATCAATGGCCAACAAATAGGAGATAGATTTATAATTATTCTCCTTTGCACTTTAGGTTCTACAAGACCAAGATGAGTTTTTGTTTATACATCACTTTCAAGTTATAACAATGTATCCAATGATGTTAAAAAATAAATAAAAATCACACAAACAATTTGGGGATGAACCTGATTGGCTAAATCTTCTTCAAAACACTCTATAGCTATGTACTTCAATAGTGTGAAATGAGCACAACAAATTAAACAAAAACTAAAAGATAATTTTTCAAATTTTATGTTGATCCTACCTAGGTTTTGGTCTTGTGAGATAACCTGATTAGTGTATTTTCCATTACAAAGACTTGAATGAAAAACTTCTCTTGATAAAAAACTAAAACCTAATTTGATGGTTTTTCACAATCTTATTGTCTTACAATAAGAGAACCAACTAATGGAAAACATCATGAATCTTATTTAAGGTCCTTATTATAACTACAATATCTTCAATCATTCAACTAAAAGAAAATTTAATCTATTACTTGAATAGAATCCATCCATTATAACAAATGTGCAATGAGAACCTTGATCATCTTTGATTATTAAGATTCAAAAAATGTCATTTTACAATGGGGAGACATCAACAATGTGACATGCATTCATATAAACAACAAAATTGAATTTTGTGTTTCTATCACAAAGAAAATTATAACATTCTCCTTCTAAACTTCAAAAGCCTAATTGTATAAGATTAATTATTTACATATGCTTTCTCAAAATCTAAGGACTCAAATCCTAGAATAAATCTAAAATTTTCCTTTTATAGAAGTAATGGAGCAACACGCTAAAAGCCTTATTCCACTACTTATAATACAAAAAGATAAAAATAAGTAGTTTCGCCTTCTAATAAGATAAAATACATTTAAAATTTGAGGAAGAGGTCATTGTGATAGAAGTTAAAGCTTGGTGAGAGCATTTATAATGTTGAACAGACTTGATTCAACCAAAATTTCCTGTGGAGCTGACAAAGTGAATCTGATATTCATATTCTTAGTTGTTGATCTTTTAGTTATGTTGAAAGCTGGTGACAAATTCAAACATAACCCAAATATTTGTATTGCTTATCTCCTTATTTATTATTCTTCTTTGATGACAAGTTATTATCTAAGTGGTAGAATTTAATTCACTCTAACCATGTGATCCATATAATCTTCACCCTTTATTACCTATACCATGTCAGAGAAACCAACCATGCCTATACTAAAGTTTCGAGAGCATGTCCATGTTGAGGTTTAATTGTTCTACATTCATCTCACCATCTATATTAATTCTCACATAGATAGGAGGGAGAATGTTAGCAAACTTGGATTTCTACTCCTTGAAATAATTTATCTCTCCCTCTTTATTTAATATAAGAGGCATTTTAAACTCCTCAAAGCCCTCAAAAATATCTAGCTACTTTTGTATGAGTGCTTGGAATTTATTGTGATGGTGAGTGATATCAATTAAAGAATCAACCCTATAAAGAATATTAGATATAAAATTATAATCAAAATTGGAGTGCTCTACAATAATCTTCAATAGTGCAACTCTTGGGGCCCAACCAACTTGAAAGAATTTTAATCTAACCCCTATCTTGGTATGGTCAGTAAATACATACTTTATAATTTTGTATTTATTCTAGACCTTATCAACATGAATTAAAATTCTTGATAGCTTGTGGCCAAACATGTTATAAATTAGGTCTGAAATTATCTTTCCTCCTTCCTTTTCCTTTCTTACTTCCTCCCTAATCTTCTTGAGCTTTTCTTTGAAATATTTAACCTCATGGGTTAAGGGTACCTTATCTTATGAATCTTTATCTTCAATTGTAGCTTGTGGAGGTGGAATAAATATAGTAGTCATATTCACCTATTCTTGCAGCTTCAAATTGATGGCATTAACCTTTGCTAGATCAAATTGATGGCATTAACCTTTGCCAAATCTGCCTCTAGTTTCTTGACTATTGCTTATATGAATAATGTTATGTTCACAATGAGGGAAGCTCCTTGAAGGGAACTTGTATCCCCTAATCTCTTGAAAAATAGATTGTTAGTGATCTCATTTGCAACATTGATTACTTGGAGCTTACTAGTCTCTAGGAAAATTGACCAAATTTCCAAGGTCTCATGCCTTGGATTAAATCTGGATTCAAAATATAGAGCATTAGCTTGCTCTTCTTATTGTAGCATAGGGAAATTTCCCTCATGTGTCTAGATAGTATCAAATGAGATTGTAGATGATATATCCCACCCTATAAATAACAAACATCCACCATTCATTAATAATTACCTACCCCTCTAAGGTGTCATAGCAACCATTTATACATCTAGAATTCCTTCCAAAATTAGGAAATAAGCTCCTTGATTTATTTAGTGAGTTGTTTCACATTTAATGTTTTCTACAACTCTTTAGCTTTATTTCTAAGGATTAAATCATTCAATTCCTTAGTGGTGATAATTTTTTCATCTTGCATGAATTTAGATAATGTTAATTCTCTCACATCATCTACCACCTAGTCTCCAATCTCACATTTTATGAGAATTCTATCATTAGAGGGTATCTCTACAGAAATTATTGAGGATGGCTCACAATTTGTCTTATTTTTGACTCCACGAGTAAATATTCATCACCTATAGGGTAATCCACAAGGGATTCCACTCTAGGGGATATTTATTGTAGACGAGTGACTTGTTGTGGGCTTTGTAGTACTTCCTTTTGAGAATAACGACCAAGGAAACTTATTGGTCAAGCAGGAACATTTACAAGTAAGTTGGTATTATCCAATACTGCCATGGTCCTAATAACAAGATCCTCAATATCTAAGTATGCTCCTTCATAGGAGGGATTTTTTTCTTCCTTTTTCCTTGTGTAATCTAAATCCCCACCTACTATTCCCTTTTTGTTGTGGCCTCTATTTTGTTGAACAATTTCTTATCAAATCCTCAATATGTTGAGGCTCAAGCACAAATGCAACTAATTTGCAACTATTCCTATCATCATGGATGAAATGCTCAAGATCACATCTTCTAACTTTTTTTACCTTCATCCTTTATGGGAGAAATTTATTTATCAATAGCTCCAATTCTTCCCTAGTTATAACCTAAAAATATAAAAATACAATTGTAGAAGGGAGGATGGCATGTTTCTTATAGTTTCTAAAATGAGTTTTATCAAACTCATTTAACTTCCGTATAATATTTAGAAAAGAAATTTTATTTTGGTCAATCCTTGGCAACATATGTGGTGTGACAAGGGAACCATAAACCCTAATCACTATTGTGTTAGAGTAATAAAATTAGTCACCCCAATTGTGCTTGATTCCTTCCTCTAGAAAAAGATCCTTAGGCCTTAGGAATATTCTTACTTCCTCTAAGAGCCTCCAATCCTCGGATTGGCCAAAATTTCTTAGGACCTCTCTTACAAAGTATTCTTCAAAGACTAGATAATTTAATTTATCGTAGTCTTTATGCTAAATGTGAGTCCATTATTGCATTGGAAACAACCTTTTTTGTGCATCTTGTGACTTTATTTGCATATGTTGGGCCAAGATATTCTTTCTAATGAATAATATAATATGGAAAATTAAAGAATACCACTTAAAATGGACAAAAGTATTGTCCTTTCTAATAGAACTCAAGGCTTTATGAGTTTCTTATACAACATAGTTTGCATAATCATAATTTTTGTTGAAATACATTATTTGAATGTCCATAGCCAACCCTATCAAATTCATTGGCGTCTGAGGCTTGCAATCCATGACCAATACTTGGAAAAGGAAGAAGTATGTTCTTATAAAATAATCTTCAATTATATCATAATTGAATGGCTCCAATTCCCCACTAGAAAACCTCTTTAATTTTATGTTTGGGCTCCTAATCCTGAAACTTGGCAACCATTTAATCCTATAACTATCCCTATTCCTTTGATACTCTCTATACAATTCCCAAAAATCCATTGGAAACTGAGCATTAGGGTCCAAATTGAATAGCTTACATATGTAGGTTATGTTCAGATTCATCAAAAATTCTCCCTTTTTGGTGTACAAAGCCCTTTTCTATAGGTTGTAAACTTGTGTGATTCCTCTAATAAGGTCAACATTTATAAAAATATTAGGCACTACTATTCTCCCAACCCCCAGTCTCTAAATATTTCAAATGGGCATGTCTACAAGGCATTTCTTGAAAGCTTGCTTGAAAAGAGAATGCCCTTACATTAGGATAATGGGGTCTTTGTAATTATCATTTTTATTAAGAATTCTATCTGCTAGAATTCCTGGGTCTTATGAAATTCTAAGCCTTTTAGATGGCCTAGGAAATTGAGCCATAATATCATCATCCAAACCTTTGTTCACACCCTTTGATGTCCTAGACTTGGCTTCTTTTTTGGGGGGTTTCAATGTATACAAAGTAGGGTTTTAAAATTTTAAACTTATAAGATTTATTTAAAAATTTCAACAATTTGCCACCCCTTCAAATCCCTAATTTACTTTCTATTTTTAGTAAACCAAAAACTTTTCCTTTTTACAATAGAATGTAATAGAGAAGATGTGAATTAACTTATTAATTTTTGCTTGTAAAACCTAGAAATGTCATAGAAAACCCTTGTTTTCCTAGAAATCCCCAACAATTTCACTATGCAACCTTCATTTTGTGTTTTGAATAATACAAATACATATAATTAAGCCAATATAATTAAAAATTTGGTAGATATAGATCAAATCCACCATTAATATCTTTGCATGCATGAGGGTATGACCAATGATAGCCATTCTCCATTTTTGAATTTGGACCATGGATTTGGTGAAGATCAACGACATTCACAGAAATTTGAAATCCTTTCTACAAAGAGAAAGACATTTTCCCTTTTATGCTAGTGTAGATCATGTGTCAATGTTTTGGGGACTCGTGGGAACAAAATGGAAACTTTATTAGCCTCCTCGATAAATATTTCTTCCATAAAAAACAATAATAAGTAATGATAAGACACATGGCACGATTTCAAGAGTTTGGGGAAACAAAGAATTGACTAAATATTGTTCCTGTGAAGGTTTAAGCTAGTGAAAAAATAAAGCAATGCTTATGGCTAATATGATTTGGTGATAGCTTATCTTAAGATCATATAAAAGATACTTTCTGGGGGCTCACAAAAATAACTTGGTAGGTCTAAATTTTTTTGCAAAGATTCTAACTAGCTCAACTAAATTAAATTTTGATACTTGGCACTGACTAGAATGAATGTGGGACCACCCAATAGGCTTTTCTTCAAATAACTTACAATCCTTTTAAAATCACATGCACAAATGAACAACTTAAGTAACTAGGAGAAGGGGTCAGTAAACATATGGTTTAAAAGACATCACAAGACATTTTAATACACCAGGAACCTAAAAAGAAAGTTACCAACCAAACAGAACCAAAGAGAAAAATACATATAACTTGATTGGCGAATAACACATACTAGTTAGCAACAATGGAAAATAGATGGTCATTTGGAAAGTTCATGGGGACACAATAAAAAAATGAGAAATCCTTGCAAACTGAAGGAGTATGTGAAATAACATGTGTCAAGTGGGACCTAGTAAAGCATAAAATTTTAATTGATATATTTAGCCTACGTATAAGAGTAACAAGTTTAATCGGTGCTTAGGTGAATGGGATCAATTATAATACAAAATGAAGGCCTTGGATACATAACTTAAGGCACCAAGTGACCAAGACAAATGGTCAACACAAGAATATAACAAAAGTGCAAGAGCTTGTTGAGGATTTAGGGTTTTTTCACAACCCTAAAGCATTTTTTAAGAAACCATTGCAATTAAGAGGAAACTTAGAAATTTTCAAAAGATTTGGATAATTCATAGAGCTAAAAAATTTCACAAGTACCAATACACCTAAATAGCTTGCATGGAAAGGTAATAAATCATATCCTTAAGATGAATTTTTAGTACAAGGCTAAGATAGATTAGAAGTGGAGATTTAAGGAATTTTAGGTTGGAGATGGAGTCACAATTCACCTAAGGAAAGAAAGGTTCCCAATGGGAACATATAATAAATTGAAAATGAAGAAATTTGGGCCATGCAAGATCTAGAAGAAGCATGATTCAAGAAATGCCTATGAGGTAGAGTTGTTGAGTGGGATAAACATCTCTGTTGTATTCAAAAAAATATTTTAATATAATATCATAAAGGAGATATGGAGGATGGACAAACAAAATAACAGTAGAATATTCTATCACCTACTTTAGAGTAGGAGATAGAAGACATCTTGGATAGCCGAGTTAGTAGAAGTACAAGAAACATGAAATATGAAGAATATTTGGTTGTGGAAAGGAAGGCTTTTTGAAGATTCATCATGGCTATCTAAGGTAAAGGTTGGCCATCTTGGTTTCCCTTAGAACACCTAAAATGTGACATGGTCACTTCTCAAATTACCCTAGGTATTTGGTGTAGGAGCATCCAAGGTGTAAGAGCAATCTTGCATCCCCAAAAAAATTGTTTATTTTTATTTATGTTAGATTTGGTGAATAAATTTTTAATAAGGCCTAAAAATGGAAGGGTTAATATTTTTAGTAAGTTGGAAGGGCTAAAATTGTAGGTTTACTATTTTTAGTAAGTTAGAATTTGTGCATGTATGGACATGAAAACTTAAAAAGATCTAGAATGGTGAAATGAATTCATAGTGAAGAAATCAATTCAATATCATTTTGCATTTATGATATATTAATGTTTTTGTCTTCAAAATCCCTTTAAAAATATTCAAAGTCAATTTGAGGCACCTAGAGGTTCTGAATGGTCTTGAAAAATGGTTGAAAATCCAAAGTCCCCTAAACGAACCTTTTTTGGACCTTCATTTTTTGAGAGCTTTCCAACGATGTAAATATTTTTTCAATTTGATCATGTACGAGTCAAAAGTTATGGCTCCTAAGAGTTTGACTAAATTTAGGAATTTATTTATGCTCAAAAAAGGGACAACTAGATCTATTTGGTGTCAAAAATGGAAGTGACGGTTCATTGGCAAGTGGAGAAATCATATAAAGTGGTCACAAATGGAAAGAGATTAATTTTGGATGAGAGGATACACAAATTTCTTATTTTTAGCACAAAGTGGAGGTTGAGGTTTTAGTGGCCATTATTTCTATTCACAGACTTATATGTCTGATTTTCTACATGTATTTTTGTAATAGTCATCTTGTGACCATATAATTGTATTATATTTGATTACACGTATGCAGGTGATTGCATGAATATATAATTAAAGTTGCATGTTATTATTCCTAAAAAAATTTATCTGTTTAAGATTATGTTTGAGGGAGAGTCTCCCTTCACTAGATTATAGCAATAGGCTTCACTTGGATATTGATTTAAGAAAATTAGCTCTCAAATACATATGAGATGGGATGTAAGAATTAACATAGTAATTACCTAAATTCCCATGTCATTTAGATAACCCGTGAGAACATCAATAATATAAAATAACTTAAATAGTAAAGTGACAAGACTTCATTATTTTAGATTTTGTCTAGAAAAGAATGAGCTCTTATATATTCGATTGGTGCCTTAACCTTGGGAAACAAAATCAAATATTTTGTAATATGGAAATTGTCTAATTACAACAACAATTCCATGAAAGGTTATCCATGCTTCATAAGAGATGACTGATCATAGATACAAACTACAAGATGCATAGAAAAAGCATGACACTTGAGAACAACCAAGGGCTAACAAGGGAAGGAGTTAAGAAACGTCTGGATTGAAGAGAAAATGTGTAGGGAAAATGTCGAGCAGTGTCAAGAGAATAGAGCTTGTAGAACATATTCTTGACCTAATCAAGGTCTTGAACAACTTAAACAAAATTAAAATACTAACACATACATGAGACATGTAATGAACTTCCAATATCTCCTATCTTTTTTTTTTGTATTGAAAATAGTTTAAGGTCCATTACATATCATGAAAATGCCTATCCAACATTAGGATCAGTACAACATCAAAGCATTTCCATAACAGGAAATATACCGTATCAGTACTTTACACAACAAGAAAGAAACCAAAAAGCACCAGTTATTTTCAAAACTAGCATAGATAATACAAATTATTGTTAATAGCACCACAGGTTGCTGCTATTCAAATCAGCGTAAACAATACATAGTGTTGATTACATTCTCCTCATTGCTGGCTTCTTCAATATCAAGGTTCACCATTGTTTCTCCTTGGGGGTCCAACTGTTGGGGGCCGCACTGTCTTTCTGGGCTTGCAGCTTCATCAATTTCTCTCTGGAGCTCATCAAATGTCTGCTGGAACAACACGGTCTCTTCCAAGCTCAACCTACAGGTGGGTCCACTTCTTAGATCCTCTTTGCTATTGTTAGCAGCACCTTCAGTTATTGACTTCAAGAAATTCTCCATTGAGATCTCCACAAGAGTTGAAACCTGTAGAGAAACAAAGTAGAAAGTGAGTCTCTTGCAAGACTCAGTAAGTACCCTCTTGATACCCTTAAATTTATCATCATTTATTGCCTTCCACAAATGCCACATGATCTCATTGGATAAGAAATACCAAAATAGCTTACAATCAAACTTGAGCTTGAAATTACAAAACAAAATATCATGCCAATTAATTTTACCATTGCTATTCCAGACCTTCAGCTTATGGCAGAATAAGTACCAAATTTCTTGAGCATAAAAACATTCAAAAAGAATATGTTTGATAGTTTCCGGAGTCCTCCATATATTGCAGATTTCAACACGTTCATGGTTAGATTTATAGGGATCCATCTTTTTCATTAATGCATAGGTAGATAAAGGAGAAATAATTATAATTGTAACACTATTCATTGTCCAGTAAATTATGTTCATAATTTGTGTTCAATGGACCTCAGTTTTATCATTATACTGCCCATCTAATACCATATTTTAATCAAGGGTTCAACTATCTCATATCTAAAGAAGCACCTTCAATTAACCATTTAAAGTACTATAAAATAAGGTAAGACTTTTACTTGAGAAAGATTGGGTACACTTGTAGGATTAAATTTCTCATAATCATCAGGATTTATTGGCACACAGACACAACCTACAACATATGAAGTAATGGATGACTACAAGTTAGTAAAATGGTCCTTAATATGTGAGTGGTTTGCAAATTGATTGGTAGAAAATAAGGTTACGAACAGATCTACATGAAAAATTATGAGGACAATCTACTCTAATCATCAAAATAGATGAAAAGTGCAAAGGAAATAGCCGAGCTACATCTCTAGAGCCTAAAAAACACACATGCAAGAAACATAAAAAAAAAGAACAAACCAGTTTTTAGATGAATACAAAATGGTGCCTTCATTAAGTGATTCATATGTTTTCACACCTGACACAAGACATGAAGAAGATTTTAGTCTTCCTCTGTGAAATTAACTACTTACAGAATAAACCCAGAAACCAATATTATATACCTCCATGTCTAGCCGAGGGTAGGTATAAGAGAAAAAAAATTCTTCAATGCCATGCCGAAAAATATCAATGTGTGTGTAGGTTTGTATTACTCAAAATATCATTTCACTACCTAAGGAAAAATACCAAAGTGATGTTTTAAATTTCAATCTTCACATAGGCTCCCTTATTGCTACACATGCGTATACAAGCATTATTCGAGCTCTAAACTATTCAAATATTAAGGATTTAATTAGCTATAAGATGGAAAGTTGTTGTTTAGACATAATCCATTATCTTTTACATATCTTTATTCACTCCTAGCGCTTCAGATAAATTTGTGTAAATGAGACTGAAATGTGAATCTTTTATGACAAAGAAAATTCTTAAAAGGAGGGGGGAGAGAGAAAAGGGTAGGGGGCAAGAGAATTCTTGAATGTATAGCAAAGTATAACATTTTGATCATTATAACAATGAAATGAATCTTAAGTTTGAAGTATTAATATCATTTACAACATTTATGATCAAGAATGAATGTAAGTAGATAAAATTTTGCATACCTGCAGATGGTACAAAATTTCATGGCTAAGTTGAAGCCTCCCATCAACAAAAAGATCCAAATATCTGTGTATCTATCTCAATCGAGCCTCTAAACCCTTTAGAGCTGTCAATTTTTCCACTAACCTGTTATGCACAAAAGTTAAATTTTAGAGTTATGTCACCACTAAAAATAGAAGAAACAAAGCTTTGAAACCAAATCCACACACAACACAATGTGGTATTCATAGAAATCCATACAAACAAACTAAAATCAGAACATTGGAATGAAAACAACTTCAAATTATGATGTAGAGCATGGATTCAGGGTATAAAGAATCATTTTTCTGCCACTATAGTGAAAAGTTAGCACTTCCTTTCATCTTTGCATATTGGTTTGATGCTTCAAACGATGCATTTCTTATATTGAAAAGTGCATTACCTTATTGAGCTTCTCTTTGTTTCAAGAATAGTTTAATATTCTCTACTTATCAGGGCCAACCACGTGACGGTGGAAGCTCATTTGGCCCCTCCCCCCCTGACATCACTCTCAATTCCCCATACCCACCCAATCATATAACATTAATCATTCATTCATCCATTAATAACATATAAAATTCATTCATTCATCCATTAATAACATATAACATTCATTCATTAACATATAACATTCATTAATTAACATATTCACATTCATTCATTAACATTTAATATTCATTCTTTCAGTTTTTACATATTATCAAAAATATGGCTGTCATGATATGATTACAATCACTTTTTTTTGTTTCTTTTTTAAAGCTAAAAAAAATGAAGTGGAGTATCATTTTCTAAATCATCTGTCCCCCCTTTAGTTGTTCTACCCTCTGCTTGTTATCTTAATGTACACCTAGTCGTCTGCTCACGACGTGGACACTGCTGCAAGGGGGGTGCTGCAATAAGAAAGAAATGTTAAACTGATATGTTTTATTATTATTGTTACAAGTATTTCATTAATTAAAAGAACATTAGAGTGGTTCTCTTTACCTTATGGGTCCACATCATGTTCTGAACTTCTGTTATAGACTCATGCTCAACATGTTGAACACCCTCTAAATCCTGATCTACAGTTGAAACACAAAAGGTCACATTAATTAATACACCAATTGAATTTAAATATGTTTAAAAGAACATGAGAGTGGTCCTCTTTACCTGATGGGGCCACATCATGTTCCTGATCATGCTCAACACGTTGATCATGCTCTACATGCTCTAAAATTGAAACATGAAAGGTTACATTAATTAATACACCAATTGAAATTAAATATGTTTAAAAGAACTTTAGAGTGGTCCTCTTTACTTGATGGGGCCACATCATGTTCTTGATCTTCTATAGCCTAATCATGCTCAACATGTTGATCATGCTCTACATGCTCTAAAGTATCGGGATGCACACCATGACCTTCATCTGCAGGTTGTGCTCCACCCTCACCAGGCTGCATTCCAATGTCATGTGCAATATTATCATTGCTTGAATGTTTAAAAAAAATAGGCATGTAATTACTTTATGGTGGAAATTAATATTAAATAGATTGTACAAGTATTCAATTTTAAATAAACTTTATTGAGTTTATTTACCTGCGTGTCGAATGTAGTGGAAGGTTGTGTTTGACCAGTTAAGACTCTTAGGCATTCAACCACGACTCCATAGCCTTTCTGGAAGGCAATCTTTAGGTCATCTTCTATGGGAACTCTGTTGAATTCAGAGCCCTATATTTTTGCATAAGATCAAGAATTTTGCTTCTATGGTGTGATAAAACCAAAATTGTTTTCAATTTATTATTTGGATACTATATTTCATTTATTGATACTTACTATTCGTGCGGCTAATTTCATATAACCACCAGAGCCAAGTTTGTGCTGCCCATGTTTTTCTAGTCTTGCCTTTGTTTCCTTCGATGTGTCGGCCAGCCTATGGAAAGTTTGAAATACGTTAGATTATGTAAAAATAAAGAATAATTAGTATATAATTACATTGTTGATAGTATCACATACCTTCCTTGGCCCGGTGGTGTCTTTCCTTTTTTCCTTTCAGCCTTCTCCTTTCCATCTGACACCAGGTCCTTCCAATCCCTCTCTGGAATCATGGGGGGACATTCGTACTTTTTGTTCTTCTCTAAATGTGACCTATATTGGTCCCTCACATACTTTAGATAGGTACCGGCTTTCTTAAGGACCTCGGTTTGGTTGAATGTTTTATCACCGAACAACACAACTAAACGGTTAATGAGCTCATCTTTTAAATCTTGATTTTGGGCATTCCACCGTGTACGTATGGTGGGCCTGAAGAGCTCCAATGTAATATCACTTAGATGTTTATAAAAAACATCATTTCCTAAAAAATGATCATGGGATCAATAGTCTAAACAAAGCGATCAATAAGTAAATTTCAATTGGATTATATATAATAATAATTAAAACATTTTAAAGTACCTAGGACCTTCTCTATGTTTATGGGAACAAAATCCTTAGTCACCACAAGTGTGATCGACAATGTTCCTGTAATAGTAATACGAGAAGATCCAGGAAATGCTGCTAAAACATCACTAGTACTAGTGGCCTCTGCATCCCTAGGTACATGTCCTGACGCATGTTATAGCATGTGTTCACTGCCAGAGGGTACATTAATGGATGCCTGCATGGTATGTGTTGCCAACATTTCAGATGACAATATAGGCACGGATGATGGGGTCAGATGATGTGATGTATGCATAGGAAGATCATGATGGACACTTGTACCAACCCCTACTCCTCGGGCAGCACTTGCAGTACCTTGATCATGGCCACGAGCATCATGAGGAGGAAAATAACCTTGTAAAAACAACACATATTTTAGTTCATGACATAAAAGAGTACAAAATATAAAACCATGAATGAACTTATGTTATAATTAAAGACCTCATGACAACTTACTTTCAAGTTTTGTGATCTCTCAGTCAATATTTTAACCCTCTCTTATCTCATCTGTTTGAGGCACTATGAATATCAACTTAATGATTTCTTCATTGCATTTTTTTTGGATCTTCCTTATCATATCGAGAGGGTTTGTTGAATAAGCGATGTCATCATCACAAAATATTGACTGCACCTCACTATGGATGGTCTCGTCTACTGGTTCCTTTCCCGATCAGTTGATTGCAACAAGAATATTAAAAACATTGAAATTAACCCAATAAACTTATGAAAAAAACATAATAATAAA
This sequence comes from Sequoia sempervirens, assembly GCA_007258455.2. NCBI lineage: Eukaryota > Viridiplantae > Streptophyta > Pinopsida > Cupressales > Cupressaceae > Sequoia > Sequoia sempervirens. Next base: position 218,580,686 of record VDFB02058242.1, read on the forward strand.
ACATTTTTCTCGTATCTAATTTGTACAATTATAATGAGGTAAACCTATCGAGTAGAAGTGCCTGAATATACATCGCGATCTGTGCTTTGGGCTAGAGCCTTCTCCATACAATCAATGTCTGCTGTGACAAAAATTAAATATAAAAAAAATTACCGAAATGAAACCAATAGACTTACGAAAAAGAAAGAAAGAATAAAATGGTATATTGGAGTCATTAAATGGAGGTTGTGTAAAATGGTACATAGTACGTACCACCCCCATAGTAACTGTGTTTGTAACTAAGCGATTCAAATTGTAATTGATTAGCAACTCTTCCCCTGCAGTTATTGATTTTATTGCACATACGAATACACAGTTTACCTTGCGCGCCTCGAATATGCAATTGGGTTGCTTATTTGACCCAGGTCGTGTACTATTTATAAAACCTGCAATATTCCCTGATGCTTTTGGCCTTTCGTCAATGTACATAGCCACTCCTTTATTTTGATCCTTATCTTTTAGTTGTATATAATTTTCTGAAAGTGCATACCTACACATACTTCATGTATATCGAACCAGTTGCATCCAATATTTGTAACTGTAACAGGGTCTGACATACTCCATCAATTAGTAACTTTGTTGTAGCAAACCTTTATGCTGTCCATGCAAAATAGGCCCAAACCATGTAATGATGATGGTGCTATGCGATATATCCTCTCGTTAACACAAAAATTAGTGTTTATTGGAGGAAGTTCCTTGGGTACCCATTGTTTCCGTAGATTTTTACCTCAAAAGAACCTCGACGTCACCTATGCTCTCATCATCATAAGAACATGACCCCCCTTCAGCAAGAAAAAATTCCATGCGTTTACGAAATTTTCTTCTAATCTTTTGACCTCTAGTTGATCTCCCTCTTTTAGACATACTACATGTCTCGCTTTCCTCTTCTCTTCCTAAATTTCCCTTGCTCGAGGAAGACAAATCTGAAAAATACCTATTTGGTGGTACCTACACTCATAAGGATGTTGGATGAAGTTCTTTCATGGCGATGTGATCCCAAGGTGACATTATGATTAATCTATCATTTCATCACTAGAATTTCACAGGTTATAAGGTAATCAAGTCTTGATAGATTGCAAGTTATTGTTACTACCGTCCAAATGTGTCCATCACAAATCAAATCTACTTAACATTTTAACTCCCAAACTTTGTAACAAGTGTTAAATGTGACTATGGTCCACTAGTTACACAACCAAGGCCTCAAATGTATTCTCTAATTGTAATAAAGGACTTTTGCTCTTCATTCAAGTAAATAAACTTGAAGGGACACACCACCAAGTGGTTTATTGGAAACCTAGATGACTAAAAATAGCAGCAAATTTACATTTAATTTCCACATGTTTAAGTGGTTAACGGGGAGGGAGTGTGTACTAGGCCTAGTTAGGTCATCATAAGTTTATGCTTTGGCAATAATTTTTTTTTAAGTCATCTTAAATCTTCCTATGTCTAATTGCTAGGAGACTTTTGGTATGTTTTAAGGTAGGATGATTGATGAAAGAGCCCAAAGAGCCTTTCTCCATGGTATCTAGGTACACATAGCAACGGTCTTCTCTTATACGGTTGGACATGATTTAAAAAACTTAGCTAGGAATTATTCATTTAACCTATTTTTTTTTTATAATGCCATCATTGGAAAAGTATGATCAAATTCTTCTATTATGAAGAATTGGTCTATGTGCCTCTAGTAATCACTATAAATATTTGTAAGGATAAAATGACTAATTGCATCAGGTAGGAGAGAATCAACTTTGAGTTCTTCAAAGATTATATTCCTCTATTCATAATTTTTAAGGGTTGTGTGTGGAGGTTATCACTACCAAGAAGGGAGGAGACCTTTCCTTGTATTCTTTTATAATTTTCATTATTCTTATTTATTTTACACTTACATTTACAAATACACATACATATACATTTACTGTTTTCATTTATTTCTCATGTAGTTTAATAGTTTGATTGATTTCATATTATATATGTTGAAGACTTTAGAATTTCAATTACATTAATTTATGTATATGTTGTATCTATAACACTATAAAAACATATGCTCTTTGCATTTAAACTTGCATTTAGAAATACACATTTATATACATAGATAGAGATTTCTTTAATGATATGTTGCATTTATTGTTGTCGGAGAGCATCCAGTAATTGCATTTACATTTACATTTAAAAATACATATACATACATACATACATACATACATACATACATACATACATATATATATATGTGTGTGTGTGTGTATCATTTATATTCAGTGTTCAGAAACAACCCATTAGGTCTGCACATGGATAAAACTTCATAAAATAGATCTCCCATACATGTTTTGTTGAAACCTAGGCTTGAACCTCTCATTTCACATGCTTTTCTTCACAAAACTATTGAGGACAACAACTATACCTTCTTTATTTCTCATCCTACGCCCTATTCATGCATCCTACAATTACAATAGTATCCATGGGGCCTCTTACACAAGCTACAATAATCACAAAAAGTGTAAGAGCCCCTTTATATCATGTTTGGACTATAAAACCCTAAAAAATAGGGTAACTCAGATTATGATTTGTTGGTGAGTTGTATGGACAAAATCATTAGCACCAGCTCATTCTTGGAGTCTTTTGAAGGAGAAGTGAATCAGGTGGTAGTTAAGTACAAACCTTATAGTGTAAAGGTGAATGAGGTGATCAATTTTTATTGGCCAACTAATGAAGAGTACCAGAAATGGGTAAATGTATATTTAACTGAGGAAGAGTGAAAAGGAGTAGGCTGCTAACGATTAACAAATCAGCTGTTGTAGTTACAATAGATTCTAGTTTTGTTTTTTGGTGACAGTCTAGGCATGGAATTCTTGAAGTTTTTTGTTACTGCATCAACCATTCTTAGCGGGCACGATGAACAAGAAGATTCTCTAGGGAGATTGCTGTTGTAACAAATTTTTAGAATATCACAAGGCGGTCCAATTGGCTAGTGACACATGTGCTTTCTGACCCGATGCTTGTTTTCTCCTTCTTTTTCTATAAAAAGGATTTCAAGGCCAAAAGTACAGGTTAGTAAGTTAGATATTTTTGGTCAAGTTTAGATGAAGTTGCAGAGAAAATTGTAAAGTATGATGGTTTTAGGGAAAATACAATTTAGGTTTTGAGTCATTCTATAGTAGATTTTGAATTCATGGGGATTTGATGTTTTATGATAGTATTGGCTTTTGAATTGATATTATTAATTCAAACTCATGTCTCTCCATTGTACAAGCATATCTGAATTTTGAATAAAATGATCAAGGGTTGTTTCGTTCATCTCACTGTTGTGGTGTGTATGATTCTTGTTTTAGCTTTAATTCAAGGAATTAATTAAAATGCTTGAATGGGATTGTAGGTGGATATGTTCTGTATAAGGATTTGATAAGTAGTATTGGGTTAGAATACATATTGATGAGATTGTAAAGCAATGTTATCAAGGATCTTATATGTTATGTGTTAAATCTATCATAAACCCTTAGATGCTTATAAATTTGACTCCTCCAATGGATATATGGCACCGATCTAAGTTGTACTTATTCGTATGGTTCTATATTTGTTTTCCTTTACTTGGAGCTTGCTACAAATTGAAAATCAATGACTATCTTATATTGTGAAATGTGTTGTAGTTATCTCATGCTCCCAAATAGTTGATATTATTGATAAACAACCAATTCTATTTGGTATTATCCTATTATGTTGAGATATTAACTGAGATTATTAGATTTGTTATTAATGTTGTTTATGATGATGGTGTAGAGGTTGTAAACACATTAAGGGATCACCCTCACGGGTCTTGCGAGCCCAAAGTGTAGGAGGTCTTTCAAATCCTCATTAGTTGGTCCGAGGTCCTTCGAGTTGCCCTTTGTGGAATTGGCAATTCCATAGGTAGATTAGAAGATCAACCTACTTCTGTAAAAACAACCAACACCTTGCATATGTTTGTGGTGGAGGTATTAAAGAAAAATTGTATGCCTCTATTTCCATTCATTAGATCTACCTTAGCCTAACATATACTTGGGCTAAGTCTACAATTGCTTGAGACTCATGTGATGAAAGCTATGTGTGAATAAATCCTAGACCTCAACCAAGATGTGGGTAGATTATGGGAGTTTTCCAAGACCTGAGGCTAGTGGATAAAAGTGTGAAGGACTAAGCTATTTTATTTTTTCTATCTTATCTTATACCATTTTGAGAATGGGGGTGCCAATGTACGAGAAGATCTTTGGAAACTAGGCATGAAAATTGAAGGTTAAAGAGAATGGGGGTGCCAAACTTACAGTACTCATTGCCCCTTGGTCGTCGATTTTCCCTGAGTGCCCTCAACCTCATCCTCGTGTTGGTATTGACCTTGTTTTCACTCCTCCAAACTCTTCCTCAATGCTGATTGACCTTGTTTTCACTCCTCCAAACTCTTCGTCGATGTTGGTATTGACCTTGTTTTAACTCCAAACTCTTCCTCGGTGCTAGCATTGACCTTGTTTCACTACTCCAAACTCTTCCTCGGCGTTGGTATTGACCTTGTTTTCACTCCTCCAAATCTTCATCGGCGCTGGTATTGACCTTGTTTTAACTCCAAACTCTTCATCGGTGTTGGCATTGACCTTGTTTCACTACTCCAAACTCTTCCTCGGCACTGGCATTGACCTTTCACTACTCCAAACTCTTCCTCGGTGCTGGCATTGACCTTATTTTCACTACTCCAAACTCTTCCTCGATGCTGGCATTGACCTTTTTTTCACTAGTCCAAACTCTTCCTCGGCGCTGGTATTGACCTTTCATTTCTCCAATTTGACAAGCTACAACTTGGTTTCGTTAGGTTTTACAGTATGTTAATTAAGTTTAAAATTTTGGCGCCATTTAGCTAGGTTTTAATATTCTACAATATAGTTAAGTATATATTAGCTATATTTTCCATAATAAATAATATAATTATTCAACTTATTATAATTATATATTATATTCTTTAACAAAATTATTAAATATGTATAAAATTATTATAATTAATAATTAATAATAACTATATTTTTATATAATACAAAATATAATTAATATAAATATATTTAATATAATAGTAATATATATTAATATGAGAGAGAGAAATTAAATTTTGATTGGTTGTTTCATGTCAACAATCCAAGGATGGCATGTGTCCTTGGGGAGTTATGCTCAAGGTAGCATGCCATTTGATTAAAGATATGATAATTGTCACCACTCTTCATTCAACATGAAATGCCAAATGTAGTTGTTTTGTTGCTTTTGTCATGTTTCATTAACCAAGCTATTTACTAGGTTGAATAAAGTTGTTATAACCCTTCATCTCTTTAAAATAATTAGACAATATTAGTGAGATCAGGAAGGGGAGAAAACTAAACTCCTTCAAAATAGGGGTAGTTGTGGGTTTGTTGGTTTTCTTTGTATACTATATACTTAGTTCCTCTAGGATAAAGAAGTCACTTTAGATCATTTTCTTAGTTGTGTATCCTAACTAATATAGAGTAAGCTTTTTCATTTTAATTGACTACTACATAATAGTTTATGTGTTGAAAGAATTGTTTCCATTCTTTGAATACAAATCATATTTAATTTCATGCCAATATAATTCTTTCATAAAGATATTTGTTTGAAATAAGTGCTTCGTAACCCATCTAATCAAATCATAATTAACCTATCAAAAAGGCAATAGGAATTTTCTAAAGAAAAGAACACTTGACCCAATCATAAGTGTATGGCCTTTGAAGAAAGGAGTGATCCACCTTAGCAATAACAACTACCCAATTTAGATCTGGGTATGTGCAGGATCATGATGGGCCAAAAAGTGGCAACATGAAAAAAGTAGCATTTTGAACTCACCAAAAAAGGAAAAAATCCTGAGTTGATTTTTTTTTTGGGTTGGGTGTCAGTACATTGGTCCATAGCAAAGCCCAAGCCAAAGTACTACAAATCGAATATCTGATTTGTTTTGGATATCCAATTCGTGTCTAATATCTAATTTGGAAAACATTT